>JADRCD010184143.1:0-16559 GCA_019843815.1 Montemys delectorum
TTTTTTTTTTTGTTGTTGTTGTTGTTGTTGTTGTTTGTTTTTTGCCTTGATTTTCCTATTGATGACGTTAAACCTTGAGAAAAGTCGAATGTGATGTCAGCTTTGTTCGGATGTGTTCTCCTTGGACCTTGCTTCTCCTCTTTATGGACTATTACTTTCCAAAGAATGATGGCATTCTGATTCTCCTTTATCTATTTTTTTATCCTATTTCTAGAAATTCTACCCATTTAAAAAAAAAAACTTTTCGGTATTTAAACTTTTAAAAAGTACAACAAAATTAACTTGAAAGCAGTTGTCTTGAGTAATATCATATGGGATATTGTGCTCTTCCCTCTGAGATCATAAGTTCCAGGACCAAGGACACAGATAAGACACAATAGGTACGGTAAAAAGTCTAACAACATACAGATATAATAAAAATCCTTTCCAAAGCCACTTGCTTCCAGGTCCAGATGCGCAGTTGCCTTCTTGTTTGACCCTGAAGCTGATTTAACAGCTCAGTCCCCTCCTCTGCCCTCATGCTTGGGTCTGAACCATGTGTCATGAATGAACAGAACAGTAGCTTTCTTTATACTTGGAACACCTGTTAAGAGGTTATGGGAGGTTTTATGTATAGCAAGTCCTCGCTCTCTAGGAAGGAGGGGGGAAGGCCTCATTAAAACATATCCTTTGCCAAAGTTTCATTGCTCAAAAGAGCAAATGTAACATTGAACCCTCAGGCACTCTGCAAATTGTGCTTTCAACCTTTCCAAGAGCCTTCTTGTAAATTGTGAGCTTAAATATATTCCCATCACTTTCTATGCTCAAACTGTTTCTAAATTAATATACACTTAACCACAATAGTGATTAAATAAGTTATTTCTTAATTAGCCAATAGATTATACACATAGTTTTCCTTCACTGTAAAAATCATAAAACATATGTGTGTGTATACACATATATCTTGTAAGTGTAACTGAAAGGTTAGAATAATAAACTCTTCAAAAGCAGAATGAAGATATTTCATATTCAGTACTGGAAAGCTTGCAGTCAACATCGAAGACTAAATTAACATACAAAATACTATTCTACACCAAAGACAGAGAGGTACTGAATATATCAGTAAATATGAAAGAATAAGAGACTGGAGGCCCCAGGGAGCTGAGAGGTCAGGTGGGGTAGGGGGTGCAGACATCCATGTGGAGGCAGGGGGTAGGAAGGAGGTATAGGATGTGGAACAGTCGGAGGGTGAACAGGAGGCGGGGAAAAAAATACGGAGTGTAAGTAAATAGATTAATTAATTAATTTTTAAAAAGAATTAATTAAGAAATTAATTAATTTCTGAGAAATTAGCAAGAACAGGATATTTCCAGGTGCCAGAAATAGTGAGAAACAAGAAGGGCAGAGGTGAGCTATAGACAACTGTCTCAACAGTGTCTCAGATACAGGGAAAGGGCCAAGATTGGAAAGAAAATAAAAGAATTCAGACAGTTCAAGAGGTAAAAGTGTCTGGCACCAAGCCTGACAACCTGAGTAGAATGAGAGAGCCCGTTCTTGGGAGTTGTCCTCTGACCATTACACATGTGCCATAGCACAAGCACATACAAATAAAGAAATGCAATTTTCAAATTATCTATGAATGTATGTATGTATATATGTATGTGAGTGTGTGTGTGTGTGTGTGTGTGTGTGTGTGTGTATGTATGCATATGAATTCAGGTCCAAGAAACATGGTGAGCTTAACCTGACTCTGTGCAGTAAGCAACAAGCACTATCCCATCCTCAAGGTAGGGACTAGAATACTCTTTGCACTGGTCTGCAGGAGTTTCACAAATCTTTCCTTCTCTTAGGTAGCTTATCAAAAGTTCTTATTGAATGTGATTGTGGTAGTTTGATGAGATCCATCCCCATATGTTGGAGGGTTCAGAAACCAAGAAGTGGGACTATTTGAAAAGATTATAAGGATTGGGAGGTGTGGCCTTGCTGAAGTAGGTGTGGCCTTGTTAGAGGAAGTGCATCACTGGGGGTGGGTTTTGAGGATTCCAAAGCCCATGCCAGGGTAGGCTCTTGATCCTTGGCTACAGATCAGGATGTAGCTCTTGGGTACTGCTCCAGTGCCTACCTGCTTGCCACCATGCTCCAGGTCATGATGATACTGGACTAAACCTCCAGAGCTGGAAACAAGCCTCTAATTAAATACTTTCCTTATAAGAGTTGCCTTGGTCATGATGTCTCTTCATAGCAATAGTACATTGACTAATACTGATAATTAAACATAGAACTGTTGATACAAAATAGTATATATGTGGATAACCTGGGCCTTTGAGACTATCACAAAATAATATACATGTTTATTATATAAAATCAAATGATAACCCTTTCCAATATTAAGTGCAGCATAAATATGGATTGTGGGCACCAAATATAGGATGCTATGCACACCAGCTTAGCACATGAATAGCAAGATATCTGTCCTGATTTTCCACCCAGCTCTGACATGTGAGTTTTGGAGGAACCTATCAAAACTATCACATAGGTGTATTTGAAAAAAATAAATGTTTACAGTATTCAAAAAGAAGAAGAAACTAGGGCTGGAGAGATGGCTCAGTGGTTAAGAGCACTGATTCCTCTTACAGAGGACCGAGGTTCAATTCCTAGGACCCACATGGTGGCTCAGAAAACATCTGTAACTCCAGTTCCAGGTGACTGCATGCCTTTGTCTGTCCTCCAAAAGCAATGCATTCATGGTACACAGACATACATGCAGGCAAAGCATTCAGACACATAAAATAGGAATAAAATTGTTTTTAAAGTAAAGACTGAAATTGTGGGTTACATTGTCTGTGCATAACATTGTCTGTGCATTCTTTGGTCCAATAAAAGGCAAAAGAGTCTCATCCCCAGCCCTGTAGCAGACACCTTGCAGGAGCCTGTTCTAACACTCTACCTTTATTTCTTAGGTTCTCTACTGATCCTTGCAGTGGACCCAGCTTCCCTTCTTCCTATGGAACCCCAACCCAGTCCCATTCTGGTTCATTTGTGTCAGCAACTAATACCTAAAAACACTTGGAATCCCCAGTAGTCACAGTGAACCTTGGTTCAGGTAAGTGAATCACTTTCCTTCCTACCCTCCACTAAGATCTCTCCATTCTCACCCGCAGCCCAATAACAACCTTTTTATAGCTGCCCCCCCATTCTATCTCAACTCCATTCACTGGAGCTTTCTACTCTTAGTTCAGATGCAGGGTCCCACTAGCCTTTCATTTCTGTCTCTCTGGACAGTTTGTTGTGTTATTGCAGCCTGCCTGCAGGATCCCCTCTTAAGACAACATCTCCAATTTCCTGTGGGCCCCATCTCCAACTATCAACAAGATCCTCTTAGCACTTTCCTGAAGCAATTCTCAGCTCTTTCTCCTAACCCATCTCTGTTCCTCTCTGTCAGCCATTGAACTATAAAATCCAGGAAACCCAGCATTATCACATTTCCCCAACATCCAGAGATGGCAACATAAATCAAGAAACAGAGCATTTACCTAAACAGACACGACACAGTATCAATACCTAGACTCTCAATCATCCCAACCCACGTGCTTAGACACCAGTGTAAAAGCAGAAACATTAACAGCCAAGACAATGTACCTCCGCCAGAACCCAGTAATGCTACTACAGTGGGCCCTGAGAAGTACAATATAGCTGAAGCATAAGACAAAGACTTCCAAATCGCTATTATGAGTATGATCAAGGACCATAAAGAGAATGTAAATAAATCCCATAATGAAGTCTTTAAAAACACCAACAGTATAATGAAAATAATAAAAACAATTCATGACATCAAAGTAGAACTTCACAAAGAAATAGAATAACTAAAGAAAATGCAAAATGAGGTAAAACTGGAGAGGAAAAATTTAGGAAGTTAAAAAAGAATCTTAGAAGTAAGCCTCACTCACAGAGTACAAGAAATAGTACATGGAAGAAAAAAATCACAGGTGCTGAACACAAGGTTGAAGAAATGAATACTTCAGTCTAAAAAAATGTTAAATCTAAAAAAATATCAGCACAAAACACCCAGGATGTCTGGGATACTACAATCTACAAATAATAAAAGTAAAGGGAGGAGGAAAGAACCCAGGTCAAAAGCACAGAAAATATTTTCAATAAAATCAGAGAAGAAAATTTCCCTAATCTAAAGGAGATGCCTATCAGGGTATAAGAAGTTTACAGTTATCACATAGACAGGACAAAAAGAAAATTCCCCATGGCACATAATGATCAAAACTCTAAACTTATAGAACAACAACAAAAAAAAGAATATTAAAAGCTGCAAGGGAAAAATACCAAATAACACAGAGAGGCAGACTTACTAAAATAACATCTGACTTTTCAATGGATACTCTAAAACCCAGAAGGGCCTGGAAAACTGTGCTATAAACTCTAAGAAGAAACCACAGTTGTCATCCCAGACTACAATACTCAGCAAAACTATCAATCACAATAGACAGTGTAAAAGAAAAATTCAAGATAAAACAAAAATTTAACAATATTTATATGCAAATTCAGCTGTTTAGAAGGCACTAAAAGAAAATTTCAACATGAAGAGGTTAAACACAACCAAGAAAACAAAGGAATAGGTAATCTCAGACCAGCTACTGGGGGAAGCCTACACTGTACATACAAAACAACAGAAATGTGCAAACATTGCTCATCGATAATTCTCAACATTAATGATATTGATTCTCCCTATAAGAAGACACAGACTAACAGATTGGATTTGAAAACAGGATCTATCTTTTTACTTCACACAAAAAACAAAGATTCACATCAGGATAGAATCACCTCAGGGTAAAGGAATTGAAAAATATATTTCAAGCAAATGGACCCAAGAAGTAAGCCAGTATATCCATTTTCTTACATGATAAAATAAACTTCAAACTAAAACTAATCAGAAGAAATAAAGGACATGGCACACACTCATCAAAGGAAAATTCTACCACAAATATTATAACTCCAAGTATTTATGAACCAAACACAAGGATACTGAAGTTCAAAAAGAAACATGTATACAGTATAAATCACATAATGACTCTAGCCCAGTAATAGTTACCCTACTCTCGCCAATGATCAGATAATCATCTAGACAAAAACTAAACAGAGAAATGTTGGGGTTAAATAACATTATAAGTCAAATGGACTAGCAAATATTTATAGAATAGTTCACCCAAACACAGAATAATATACCTTTGTCTCAGAAGATCATGTAACTTTCTCCAAAACTGACCACATACTTGTACACAAAGCAAATTTCAACAAGTACAAAAAAATTTAAAAGACACCTTGCACTCCCTCTGACCATATGGATTAAAGCTGGATTTCATCAACAACAGAAATAACAAAAAAATCTACAAACTATAGAAACTGAACAACTCACTACTAAATGAAGAGTAGGTCAAGATAGAAATTAGAAAGGAAATGGAAAACATTTTCAAATTGATTGATGCTGAAACACAGCACATCCAAACTTATGGGAACCAAGAAAAGTGATGCAAAAGGAGAGTTCATAGCACTAAAAAAAAAAAAACAAAACAAACAAAAAAAACTGGAGAGATCTTATATTAGCCACTTAACAACAAACATGAAAGCTCTAGAATAAAAAGAAAAGATAGCACCCTAAAGGAATATATGAAAAGAAATAATCAAACTCTGGCCTTCAATCAATAAAATAGAAGGAAGCAAACAGACAGAAACTGCAAAGAATCAATGAAATGAAGGGTGAGTCATAAGGTTGACCCTCAGCCAAGTTAACTAAAAGGCAGAGAGAGACGATCCAAATTAATAGAAATAAAGACTAAAAGGATAACATCACAACCAACAAAAAGGAAATCTACAGAATCATAAGGATACACTTTAAAAGTCTGTACTTCATCAAATTGAAAAACCTAAAAGAAATGGAAAATTTATTGATATATATGAACTACCAAAGTAGATTAGGTAAGATATGCAATTCAATCAGACATATAAACCCTAGTGAACTAAAAGCAGCAATCAAGCTTCCCAGCCAAAAACATCTGTCCCAGGGTCAGATGAATTCATCAAAGAATTCTACCAGACCTTCAAGAAGAATTGATGACAATACTCCTCAAATTATTCTGCAAAATAGGAACAAAGAGAACATTTCCTTATTCTTTTTATGAGAACACAATTACCCAAACCACACACAAAAAAAAAAAGAAAGAAAATTACACACCAACTTCCCTTATGAACATAGATGCAAAAATTCTCAATAAAATACATGTAAACCAAATCTAAGAACACATCAAAAAGATCATCCACTATGATCAAGAAAGCTTTATCCCAAAGATGCAGGGATAGTTCAACATACATAAATCAATAAATGTAATCTGCCACATAAACAGGATGAAAGACAAAAACTAAATAATCACTTCATTAGATGCATAAAAGACCTTTGACAAAAATCCAATACTACTTCAAGATAAAAGTCCTAGAAAGACTAAGAGTAAAAGAAACATACCTCACCACAACAAAGGCAATTTATAGCAAGTCCATGACGTTCCAAGTTAAATGAAGAGAAACTCAAAGTATTTCCACTGAAGTTGAGAACAAGACAAGGAGGTCTACTCTTGACATACATGTTCAATGTAATGCTTGGCATCTTAACTAGGTCCATAAGACAACTGCAGGTATCAAGGGGATACAATAGGAAAGAAAGACGTAGAGCATGATGTTATTTTATACATAAATGACCCTAAAAACTCCACCATAAAACCCTTCTACACCTGATAAGCCCTTTCCTGAATATAGCAGAATAAAAACTTAACACATAAAACCAAGTAGCCTAGCTGTACACAAATGACCAATGAACTGAGGACGAAATCAGGGAAACAATACCTTTCTCAACAGCCTCAAAAAAATTGTCTCTGAGGGTAACTCTAACCAAGCCAATAAAGACTTGTACACCAAAACCTTTAAAATCTTGAAGAAGATGTAAAGATTTCCCATGCTTATAAATGTGTAGGCTCGATATAGTGAAAATGGCATTCTACCAAAAGCAATCTACAGATTCAATGCAATCCTCATCAAAATTCCAACACTGTTCTTCACAGATCTTGAAAGGACAAGTTTCAATCTTCATATGGGAACACACACACACACACACACACACGCACGCACACACAAACAGGATAGATAAAACACTCCTGATTAATAAAAGAATGCTGGAAGTAGCACTATCCTTGATCTCAACTTGTACTACAAAGCTAATAATACAAAATACAGCATGGTATTGGTATAAAAACAGACATGTTGATTGTTGGAATCAAATCAAAGACCCAGACACACCTAAGGACACTTGGTTTTTGACAAGGAAGACAGAACCAATTGTTGACAGGCAGTAGAAGAATACAAATACTATCAAATATGAATCAAATATCAAATATGAACACTGGGAGATGAAAGCTCTATTAAGACACCAATTTGATTTTTGTGGGTTCAACCAATAGCCTTGACAATAGCCCGAATTGTCTGTAGGATTCCATGGGACCCCTTTGGCCAAAAACTAAATTAGATATAACCCATTTCTGGCACTTGAGGCAGAGAAATCTAGTCAGGGCTTTGTCTCCTGTACTATTTGGTGGTTTCATTTCCATCTCATTTATAGATGGATTTATTTTAAGATGTTTCTGCTGTAGTAAGTTTCTATATGACCCCCTCAAGTGGCCCTTAGTGTTAACTGTCTTGGGCTATATATTCTCTCCTTTAACTCCCTGTTCCCACCTCCTCCCCATTTAATCCTTCCATTTCAGCCTCTCTGACCCATCACCCAACCCTCTATAACTATAGTTTAGTTCCCTTCCTGGGATATCCTCTTTCTCCACTAGTTCTTCACTTTATACCCAACCTCTCCAGTTATATGGAATACAGCATGCCTATCAAAGGCTTAAAAGCCACTAACATTCACACATAATAGAACACATATCATATTTGTCTTGTTACCTTACTCAGGATTTTTTTTTGTAGCTCCATTTATTTATCTGAAAATTTCATTTTTAACAGCTGAGTAATATTCCCTTGTTTACCTTTCTCTTTTGGTTTTGTGCAAAGTACACAACTACAAACCCTTTAATCTACAATGGTGACATTCTTGCAAAATACCTTATCCTTATGCAGTGGTGGCACAAAAGTAGTGACCAATCACTATCTGATTGGATTTAAGGCCCATTTCATGATACAGAATCCACACTTGATACTATTCAGATGACCAAGAACTTGAAGCAGATAGGGCATAAACCTAGGAGAAAACCAAATACTATTATTGTTCTGTTAAAGGAATGTAGCAATAAAATGGTAGTCTGTTATATAATCTAATGGCATTCTGCTATACCCATAAATCAGGTCTCATTCAGCTATTATCATAGACACTGCCTTTGCAGTAGGTAGGAACTAATACAGAAAGACAGAGAGCCACAACGAACAATGTGCAGAGAGGGAGAGACCTTGAAACAGTTCTAGAGTAATGTTTTCATCAAACCCCTCTCCTCAGGAAGAGGATGTGGATAGACTCTATGAGCCAATAAGTTAGAAGACATCAAGGAAATGGCATCTTACAGACACAAGACTAATGCACACAGGGCCACACAGAGAGCATGGCAGCACGCACAGGACCTGCACAGGTCTAAGCCCGATGGGGTCCCAGCTCTGAGAGGGGAACTGGGCACAAGATCCCACCTCTAACCCAGTACTTATCTCCAATCGACAACCTCTCACTAAGGAAAAATGAGGGGTTTTTTCCTCCCAGTGGAGATTTTTTATGTATACAAAACCATAATTAAGAGCAGATTTCATGCCTAGCAGTAAATGGCCAAAATAAAACTAACTCAATGATATTTTTGCAGGTATTTTGTTTCATAAAGGTTTTGGAGGGTGCATTTTTATCTTACAGGTCTTTTGCTTATATATTATGGTGTTCTTTTTTGTGGATTTTATGGGTATTGGGCAAAGTGTGTTTGTGTGTGTGTGTCTGTGTGTGTGTGTGTCTGAGTGTGTGTGTCTGTGTGTGTGTGTGTGTGTGTGTGTTTTCCCATGCATGTATGTATTTCCTCACATTTTTTTCTTTGTTTTTTTTCTGTTTCTTTGTCTGTTTAGTTTTATTCTGGTTTCATTTTGTATTTGTCTGTTCGTTATACAAAAAGAAAGAAAAAGACATTGAGTTGGGTGGGTAAGGGGGTGGGGAGGATACAGGAGGAGATTAGGGAGCTGTCTTAGGGTTTCTATTCCTGCACAAACATCATGACCAAGAAGCAAGTTGGGGAGGAAAGGGTTTATTTAGCTTACTTCCACATTGCTGTTGATCACCAGAGGAAGTCAGGACTAGAACTCAAGCAGGTCAGGAAGCAGGAGCTGATGCAGGCCATGGAGAGATGCTCTTTACTGGCTTGCTTCTCCTGGCTTGTTCAGCCTGCTCTCTTACAGAATCCTAAACACTTCACCCCTGATACTGGGACCTTGGGGGTTAAGGCTTCTGCATATAATTTATGGCACAAACAGCATCAGTTAGAATACCATCCTGTCTTTGTGGGTCACAACCTATGTTTGCCTCATCAAAATCCTTAATTTGGACAATTTTTCACCAGTTTATTCATTTGTTACAGGAGAGAGGGGGACAGTAACATTTGGCCCAAATTTTTTGTTGAAAAATTAAATGATATAACAATGTCAGCTAATTTTACATGCCTTTCAATAGATAATCTTGGACTATACAATTTATGTCTAGGAATCATAAACAACATTTCAACTGAAAGCAATTAAAAGCCTACAAACAAATAGTTTGCTTCGCACCAAAATCTTCACCCTCTCATCCTCTGTCCTCAAAAGCTGAGTGAGCAGCTGCTTGGCCACTGCTTAATAGGACATTCAGGGAAATGTTAGAACGTCAAAAAAATGCTTTGGGATTTCTCATTACCAATTTTCTGATTAAAATCTCAGGGCATTTGATTTTGATGTCTTGTGAAGAAAATGTAAACATACGATAGACCATGGAGTTGTACTGTTTCCTAGGCACTGACTCATGGAACAAAATATTCTTTTTCTGTCATGATTTCTAATACAGAGGTAAGCTTAACAATGAATAAGGAGCAAAAGATAAACGTTCTATGAGAGTGATTAATACTGAGGGAATGTTCAGCATATCTGGAATATGGAAAGAGAGCAATCCGTTAACCAACTAGTGTGGAATTACAAAAATTAACTTCCATTAAGATTTCTTGAAATGAGATGAAATATAATAAGCATGTACCTGTATGTGTGAATAAATATGGCTCAATTAAACCTCATAGCACTTGGAGGATAGCAGTGCTTCAAACTAAAATACTTCAGAAAAATGTAAAGGAATCATGTAATTAACAATAAATATAGAATAAGAAAACAAAGGCATTGACATAACATAAATTATTTTATAAACACTTTAGCATGAACTCCCCAGGTGTTCACTGCCTCATATTCTATATGTAGCCTGTAAGTATGAACACCATACTTGCCTCATCACTCCTAATGCTGAGTGTCTGCAATGATAGCAAATTTGCAGAAACTCTCAGAGTTCAACTTCATATCAGCTATTGTTGCTTATACAGTGTCATGGCCTCAAACCCACAATGATCCTCACGTGCCAGCCTTCTTAGCTCTGGAATTCTGCAAAAGGCACAATTAATGTTCAAAAATAGGTTTTTAAAACTATTTATATATTTTTCTTTTTGTGTATAAGTGTTTGTCTGCATGTGTGTATAGACCATGTACACGCCTAGTGCCTGTGGAAGTCAGAAGGCATCAGACCACCTGGATCTACAGTTACAGATGGTTGTAAGTTTCTGTGCTGGTGCTGAAAACCAAATCTGGACCCTCTACAACACCAAAAAGAAAAAGTCCATTTTCTTCTGTTAGATGAAAGATGGCTCAAATAGACAGAAGTAGATGCCAAGTTGGCTAATACAGACCCCGTTCATCAAGCAAGACATGATGACTCGTTCTCGTAGTGCTTTCCAGAGCACACTCAGTCTCCACTGTCTCTCTCACCCTTGTTGTTGATGATTATTGACCACCTGCCTATTTTCCAGAAAAAATAAAGCATATTGAACCTGCTCAATCATTAGACTTGGTTCAGTGAAATAAAAACTGCCAAGAGTAGGCAGGTTTGAATTATTACAGATTATTAATTTTACATTTAATCCTCCCATACCCAAATGTAAGGTAACTCTTAAGACTATTTCACTCATCGGTGTACATCACACATGGAGATCACGCCATAAAGCATGTGCATGCACACTTTTGATTTGCCATTTTGCATTTTACTAAACCCCTTAGTCTCAACCAAAAAAAAAATCATTTGTTTTTCTGAATGCTAATTAATGGTGAAAATGTCTTAATTTGTATGTATCAAAAATATTCATAATGTAGAAAGGGTCTGTGAGAGGAGATAAAAGGATCTTATGTGAGAGGAGATTAGGGGGTCAAAGCACAATGGAGCATCTGTGACCTGAAAGCAGAAGACTGGATGCAGAGTGAGAAAGGAAACAAGCAAGAGAGGGTGAGGGGAACAGGAGAGACATCCAAGGGAGAAGGGCAAACAAGAACACAGACAGACATTGGAAAGATGGCTCTGTGGTTAAGAGCACTGTCTGCTCTTCCAGAGGACCTGAGTTTGTCACCAAGCACCCACATGACAGCTCACAACCATCTATAACAGTAATTCTCAACCTGTGGGTCGCGACCTCTTTGAGGATTCAAACAACCTTTATATATGAGTCATATACATGTATCCTGCATATCAGATACTTACATTACAATTCATAACAGTAGCAAAATTACAGTTCTGAAGTAGCAATGAAAAAAATCCTATGGTTGTGGGTGACCACAACATGTATTAAAACGTCACAGCATGCCAGGCAATGGTGGCACACACCTTTAATTCCAGCACTTGGGAGGCAGAAGCAGGAGTATTTCTGAGTTTGAGGCCAGCCTGGTCTACAGAGTGAGTTCCAGGATAGCCAGGGCTACACAGAGAAACCCTGTCTCAAAGAAAACCAAAAAATAAAAATAAATAAATAAAAAAGTCACAGCATTAGGAAGGTTGAAAATCACTACAGTTCCAAGGACTCCAATACCTTCTTTTGACCTCCACAGGAACCACATGTACATGGTGCACAGATATATGGCCAGATGAAATACCCATGCACATAATAAATAATAAATAAATATTTTAAAAGAACAAAGTATAATGACAAATACATGAAATGCCATAATGAACCCAATTACTTCATGTGCATGAAACATGATACATATAATTAAATATATAACATATAAATAATAATAAATACACATATATGTGGGAACAGGACTTGGAAGGGGTTAAGAGCAGACAGAGTCACATGACAAATCCTGGGAATCAGACTCGAGAGACCAGCATCAGGGTGCAGATCTGAGTTTATTGTGCAGCACATAAGCTTAGATACAGTGTCTGAGCCAACCCTGAGCCCCTAAATCCTTGACCAATTGTACTTTGCCACACCATCACCATCCCCCGGTGAAAATCCTGCCTGCCTTTCTGTGACTCAGAAGGAGCTATTTCTCACCCTCACAGCTAGTCCTCAAAGAATGACTTGGGTTGTTATAGACTGATTTCATCGAAGGTGAGGCTTGGTGTTCTTCATTTGACGTTTCAAATCTCAGCAATTCATGCTTCTCTCTCTCTCTCTCTCTCTCTCTCTCTCTCTCTCTCTCTCTCTCTCTCTCTCTCTCTCTCCCTCTCTCTCTCTCTCTCTCTCTCTCACACACACACACACACACACATACACACATACACACATACACACACACACACACACACACACATACACACTCCCAGAGTGAGTTGTGTCTCTTGCCAAAAGCTTGACTGATAAAAAAAAAATGAAGTCTGCTCAACAAGGTAGATCATTAAGTTAAACAGATACTTTACTTCGAAAGCAGACTATACAATCTCAAGAATCAGTTTTATGACATTGCCCCAGTCACTGGATATAAAATGCTTTCCAAAAGACAAGTCCCAACCTCATTTAGAGCTGAAACCAAATCATGCAAGTATCTTGTCTCCAAAAATGACTACTTTAATGAAAGCTCTATTTGTTTCATTCATAAAATTCTTGGCAGTGGGGTTTCTTTAATGTCTCTTGATTTTATTATCAATCCATCACTTCTTATAAGAAAAAGATACTTGGAATTTCTGAACACAGGTCCAGATAGGAAAAGTAGGAAATGGCATATTACATAGAGAGAAAAAAATGTACTTGAGGATAGATTTGACATCAGTGAGGTACTGGAAAAGACATAGACGGTTTCCAAAGAGCATATTTCATTAAACAGACATATGTAAAATTATTTTCATGTTGTGAGAAGTAAACTGTCTATGATTTTATTCATAAAATATGCATGTGCTTCAAGAACCATTTAACTGTCCAAGAATTAGGGTTTTGTTTTGGTTTAGTATTTTTCTTTCTTTCTTTTTTAGTATTAATATTTAAGACAAATGCTTGAAATCTGAGCTAGTGGCTAGTTTCCTAGTAATTTAATTTGATAAAGCTAGTGTTAAGTTTGTCTTTTTTTTTCTCCTTCTGTACATAATGTACTATATTGAGCGTTTTGTTGTGACTTGAAAAATACATGTCAAACATTTTGAACATTCTAGTGTTTTTAATTTAGATTTGCACAATCATAGAAATTAAAATGGAAAAAGTAGGATTCTTCCTCTTAATATGAACCGTAGTCCTTGGTCCAAACTTGGCTCTCCTTTCTAATTAATGAGGTTTAGGAAAAAAAAAACCCTTCTCCCTCCCTCTGGGCAGTGGCTCCCACTGTTTTGGGATAGAAGGATAATGAATGTCTCTTCAGTGAAGTGTCTTCATGGTGATTCCTTTGGAGTTCATACACATTTTGTCTCTTTCTCTTGGCATTGTGCTGTAATCACCTGTTGATTGAACAAAGCTATGTCTCTATCAGCTGTAGTGTTTAAACAAAAGATGTGGCTATTGCTGGGCAAGCCAGTCATAGTAATACAATGAGCTGTAAATCCTTCAATATATTTGGGCCATGACAAAGAAAGAAAAACAACAACAACAACAACTACTTCGGCTTGTCTTTTAGTCCTATGTTACTCACTGTTACAAGATTGGCTAATAGAACATTTACAAGTTATTTTTGTAACAATAATCTACATATAACCTCTTTAATCTGCCCAGTAGCTTAACGTTTCCATGTATCATCTAAGAAGTGGCATAGCCACTTAAGTAGCATACTCCTTTGGATATTAGTTAGCATTGCTTTCTCCACCAAAGTGAGCTCCATTACTAAACTCACAAAGCTGAAAGAACATTTGTAAACCATCTCATTTCTCATATGAGGACACAGAGCCCAGAAAGTATTCTGGGTGTTTGTTACCCCTTTCCACTTTTCCTTTAATATTTCACTAACATGATAAAAAAAAATATGCTAAAATTCAGAGAATAGCATTTGGAAAAGAATGACTTCTTTCCCAGTAATGAGTCCAGGTGATTTTAAAAGACAATTTGAAATACTACTAGAGTATTTGCTTTATTGCAAATTAATTCTTTCAAAACCAAACTCATCATTGAGGTCGGCTCACCTTACAATCAACAGAGCAGACCGAAGCTGTTTCAGCCCCCACCACATGCCATAGGAACTAGATCTCTGTTTTCATAAACCTTTCTTAACATCCTAACCAGTTATTCAGTTGTTCTTCCTGTTCATCTAGGCCCGTGTTTCCCACACAGCCAAGTGGAATAACTAATGGATGTTATCAGCAACCTGAAGCCCACAGCTCCTTGTTACAATTAATGGATGGGGCTGGCCAACACTGGCTTACGAAGAAATAAATTAGTATTTCTTTTGCCTTCCGACCAAACCGAGGTATAAGTTATTGATCTTAACACAAAGAACCCAACAAATATCAGATGAAAACTTAACAGAGTTCAAAACCAAGCACAAGGCTGGAGCACTGGCAGGGAAAGAACTCCGCTGGCGGCCTGTCAGACTCCGATGGGTCAGAGCCGTCCCACTGCATGTTCAGCCTAAGGTTAACACTTTATAAAAAGGACAAAGCACGTGGCACACTCTGACTTCAGCTAAGCACGTCAGCTCATGAGCAAAGTCTGCTCTGTCTTTGGCGTACAGAACTTCAAAAGGGTGGTCCCAGTAGAATATATCGATTGTCCTTATAATCTCCTTGTGTATTCTGGACAGCTACATGACAGTCCTTCCTCAGCCTTTCCTCTCAAGCCAACAGTGGTTTCTATCATAAGAGCCTCAATTGGTCTAAAGTATTAATTAGTTAAACCTAAAAATGCTTCCTCCGGCTTACTTTCCTGACATCTCCTGGAAAGAATTTTTAACCAACAGGAAACCATTCAAGTTTCTACTGGAGAACATTGTCTCCAAGTCCATTTGGCCAGGTTAGTGGGATTGGAATTTGGCAGGGCCTGCAAGCTTTGATTTAATTTCACTTTACTTTGAAATTCTGCTGAATGAACAGAGCTAACTGAAGGAATGATTGATTAATGAAATCTTTTCAAATACTACCTAAGATACAGAGAAAGGGACCTCAGAGGGTAGGAGAATGATCAAAGATAAGAAAGCCATTCAGCAGGCCAGCCAGAGGCTTCAAGAAAGCATCCAAGAAGAGGAGCAACAGTCCCCAAGGACGATTTTGGTTTTCATGGATATGATTGAAATTTCTTCCCTACAGAATATAATCAATATTTAGATGTATTTTACTGGAGGGATAGTTCAGTAATCAAAACATGAATGGGGATCAAAAAGAATGATAAGTTTAAAGAGTTTCCAGAAATCACCCCATGCTCTGATTACAAATGAACACAGCTTTTTGTGTTAAGATATAAGCCCATTTCCTGTCTTGGTGGGTATCTACATTTACAAGGTTAGTTTCTTGTGGAAATCTTAAAGAAGAATGGTTTTCACAAGCTGTCAAAGTGTAAGAACAATGTGGCACATTAATAATTACAAGACCCGTTTGGTCACACGAGCATTGACTAAATAACCAGTACAAAACAGAACATCAGGGTGAGACCAGGCTCCTCCGGGACACTGAGCTAGTTTAACCGGAGTTTCACTCTAGAGCTCTCTGGAGGAGATGCTTGCTGAGTGTCAAAGGGGATTCTGCTAAGTCCCAGCTAGTTAGAAGAGTAAGCCCATGCTTTAGTAAAAGATATCTGCACTGTTGGGGCCCACAGCCAGCAGTAAAAGAGCTTGCAGACTCTCTTAACTGTCTACCCACACAGAAGTGGAGGGTAAGGATCTCTTCCAGAGAAACTTTGAACCTAAAGAGTAGTCAGTTCAAACTGAGAATTTGTCCCTGAGGGGCAGCCAACATTAGCATAATTGGAACACAAACTCTATGTGAGCCTCAGAAGACCTATTTTGAGTCCGTGTGTGTGTGTGTGTGTGTGTGTGTGTGTGTGTGAGAGAGAGAGAGAGAGAGAGAGAGAGAGAGAGAGAGAGAGAGAGAG
>JADRCD010184145.1:0-11671 GCA_019843815.1 Montemys delectorum
TTCCCCCTAACAGGAGCCACAAAACATTGCTTTCCTCTGCTCTTCCGTGGGACAGGTTCGCTGTCAGCATCCAATGGCTACCTCTGAGGTTTTCAGGCCTCTACTAGCCAGTTGATTGCATTTAGCCATGAAGTAGTCATGTATGTCTCTATGTACACACACATGGATATGCACACTGGTGAACATGCATGGATATATGTATGAGTGGTGAAACATCACAAAAATGATCTAGAAGATTCTGTCAACATGGCCCTATGTCAGTTCTAGAAGAAAGGATAGTGCAAGTAGCTTTGTCTGTTTCAAAATGCTTATGTGTATCTTCAAAGTTTTCAACATTTAATAAGAAATAATTCATCATGGTGGAAGGACAATCAGTGACATTATCAATCATTAAGTAACCAGAACCTCTCCACCTGCCCCCAGACACACTCTTGGGGTTTCTGACTTCAGCATTCTTCTCTCTCCCACACTTGAACCCATGGGTCTTGGGAAGATATTTAGTGTCTCCCCATCAACTTGGGTCCAGTGCTTCAGAACCAAGGGATTGTACAATGTCACAACCCTTTGAGTCCCTCAGCATTGTTAGTCTAATGTTTTCTGTTCACATTTCTGTATTAAGAACCTTTACTGTCTATGTATCAAGTAATGACCTCAAAACCTGCCCACGGTGCTATGAGCATTCTTATAGGCCATGGGGTGGTGGGTGGGAAACCCACATCAAAGAACTTCACCAGGAGTGGAGAAAGGCCCAATTCTAAGGGTCTGAGTCACAAGAGTGAATTTCTGGGTGGCAGGCTCTAACTGGTGCCACCTACCTGCCTCATCCGCCGTGATGGTGATCTCGTTGCTGGGCTCACTCTTGCCAATCCGGTTCTTGGCGTACATGCGGATGCTGTAGGTGGAGGAAGGGTGGATATCAATGATGGTGGCCGAGTTCAGCTGAGGGGAAACATCTTTGGTTCTTTGAGCAGAATCCCAGGAGTCTTTTGGGTTTTGTTTTTCAAAAAAGAAGAGATAGAGATGTGAGTTTTTTTCCTCTGCCTTTGAAAGTTCACAATAGGAATAAAATAAAAATAATGAAATAAAAACTAAAAAATAATTTAAAAAAAGGAAAGAAGAAAGAAAAAAATACCCCCAAAGTGAAATCTCAATACAATGCTTCCAGCTTCTTGTCTGAGCTGGTCATCAGAGGGGACATGGAGTCACACACTTATTTCCCATGCCAGTAAGTAAAGGACTGAGGTGAACTCGGTATAGGAGAACCTTGAACAAACACAACAGAATGGATGTCTGAGGAAGAGCAGAATGGGAGAGACAGAGGTGGAAGCCGGTTCTGCAGCAGCCTCAGACACACACCAGAGCCTATTCTACAGTGCACGGTAACAAGCTACGTATACTTCAGACACTGCTCCCCTGTAGGCCTCTAGTTCTAAAAGACACAAAATTACAGCAAAACTCTTAGCCATATCTGACCTTTTCTTCCCAAATCAGGTGTGATAAAACTAGGATCACTCCACACAAGCCCATTCAACCTTAGTGCGAATCCGACAAAGCCCACACCTTGATCAACCTTAATTCTTAAAATTCATTTTATTCCAATTCTTTTGTGACAGGAATTCTTTTTTCAACATCAGGTACTTTGAATGCCAGCGCCTGCCTATTGTGAAGAGATATCATAGAACATGTGGCAGTTTGAGCAGAAGGATTTTTAGGGCTTTGGTCAAAGATGATGAGGTCATCCAAGTTTAAGAAGGGTTGGACATTTGTCTGAGGTCAGATAGTCATTAGCAAGTGTTGGTTGTAGGAGAAAAGACACCCAGAGACCATGAGTGGAGAGGATGTGTACCCATCCCCCATTCCTGGGTCCTCTCTTGTGATGCCCAACACACTTGATGGGCAGAAGTCATATTTGCCATCCAGTGTGCATTACCAATGCTCACCCAGTGCCTGGCACATGATAAATAGGTGAGTGTACAAAGAGAAAGCCCACAGATATCAGCATCCTGGGGATGCCAACACCTTTGTCACACTAGTGATGAGCATAAGGGGGCTGCCTTGCCCAGAGGTAAATAAAGACTTGAAGGAACAAAAACACATGACTTGAAACTGCTTGTAAGACTCTTGCTTCTTGGGGAATCACACATAGTGTAAACGGATCATCATTATCAACGTGTAAAGATCATTGTTATCAAAGTGAAAAGTATAGGCATCTTTTGAGTTGGGAAGCCTGAGGTAGGTTACTGTGACAGGGAGAGAATGTAAATAAATACCAAATTATGAGATTTGATAGAGGATGAATGAGGGGAAGTTTTATTTCAGTGAAATGATGTCCAATGAGGAGCCTGTCAGTGGGAAAGCTGGGCTTCCTGAAGATGCTTTGATGCAGGGAAGAACCACCAGCTTTGCAAGACACAAAGAATCATGGAAGGAAGCAGACACTGGGCTGGCTGAAGGCTCTATTAAGATAAGATGAAAGTGTCTGGAAGTGCAAGGACCAATGGAAACAACTATTTCCACTGCAGCCATATATATAGGCTGTGGAAGAGACTGAGAGCCTGGGGAGGCAAATGAATGCTGCCGCCTCCTCCTCCTCCTCCTCCTTCTTCCAACTTCCCAAGTCACATGAGACACCAAGGCAAGGAGGGAATGATTTTACATAATACTGAGGACTCAGCGGCCACTAGCTATAGGATCCTTTGACCCAGCCTCAGTCCACGTAGGTGTCTATTTGCCAAACAACCTTCCAGTATGACTCAAAAGCTCCCCACCCTATTCAGAATTCACTTTTTACCTGTAGAAAACAGCATCTCTCCAGACACTGAGCTAGGAAAAGTATAAGATGTTTCCACAGAAATTCTATTGTTTGCTCCTGTGGCTGTCTCTAAACATTCTCCACTTGTTCCAGTGATTCCTGAGTCTGTGGGAACACTGGAACCCCAAGGTCTGATGGATTCTGTGTTTTCAAGCTTGTCAATCTCAGTCTCAGGGTTACTATGCCCATGGACCCTTGTGGTAAAAATACTTCACCATCTGGGCCATTCCAATGGAGTTCAAAGCAACTGTCTCATTTGATTAAACTCTCAGGACACCCTGACAAACCAAGGACTTGATTTTCAGTGTGAAGGTCTAGGGACAATATAGTAAAACAGTGACTGTGGCTTAAAGAGATATGGCTAAAGTCCAAAGATCAGAATGAACATGGGTGTTTGAAACTCTTAGAGATGGAAGAATTGTAAAAGGCTTTAAAATAAGGAGTCAGATGGAAGGGAAGGAAGACTAGGGTGAAGGCACTGGCACCGGGACACTGGAAAATATCTCCCTGGGATGATAGTCTTGTTGAAGTTGCTAGAAGGAGGAGGCCTGGAGACAGCAACTATCTTGGCAAACCCTATTATCTAAGGACTGACACAGAGCTCATGCCAACCAAGGCAAGTTGCTAGACACTGACCAAGGTGCTGAAGTTCCGATCATCTAGGAGGTGGAAGAGGAAAGGGGCCAGGGGATCAGGCCTAGGAGAAAAAAGGGCTTCAGCATCCAAGGAGAGAAGGGCTCAGATGTAATAACCACAGTCCAGTGAGTGGGGAAGGGCTATCTGAGAAGACGTTGGGGGACTGTTACAGAGACCAGAGTGCCCATATAGAGATGTAGTTTCCCCAAGAACCAAAAGAAGGGGAGAATCAGAGTACCAGGGAGCTCCTGGCAAGAAAGAAGATCCACAGAGTGGAGATACACCTACCCTCCTACGCTTACTTCCTATCGGTTGATTCTGTGCTTGGTGTTTCCAGACTTGGTGGTCACAGAGGCAGACATGGATATGGACTCTTTAATATCACTATTATTTTGGTAAATCAAAAACCAAGGACACTCATCTATTTTCAAGTCATGGAAGGAGGGTCATTTGGCTAAAAGGTGATGAATAGGTTGAGGAAGCCCTGTGTGGGTGAATCACAGATCTCTTGAGTTCATGTTTCCTGGACTGGATTAATTCAGCCTTGACTGGCACACTAGCAAGAAGGCCTCTTTGCTAAGAACATGAAGGGCTTTTCCTACACTGGTGGGATGTAGCTTTGTAGAAAATTTATGGAACATAGGTGAAATTTCCTTTGTTAGATGATGGCACTGCTTCAAATGATGGAGCCACGATTCTGTGAACATTTATTATGAGCCTAGCATGTCTACCAGGAATCCTAGAGTACAGAGGGACACTGTGAAGAACTGGCCAGAGACATGTCACATGGGGACTCCCAGGGGACAGATGCTCAATGAAGACGAGATATTAACTAGTTAGGAGCCCAGTGAGAATTGCAGAAGTATAGATAGAGAAGAGGGGTGGCTGGTCAGCAAAGACTTCTTGGAAGGGGTGTAACCTGAAGGATGGGTTTTCTATGAATTTAGCTTAGATTAGAGCAATGAGAATCACACACTGAGGAAGGACATAACTCATAAAGACTGACAGACACATGGATTACAGAATTGAGTGCAGCCTCTATCTACAAAAATAAATAAATAAATAAATAAATAAATAAATAAATAAATAAATAAATAAAAACAGCTTTTCCCTTTCTCCCTCCAGGGCTTTCTACGCTAAGGCTAAAATATGCGTAATGAGGAATGTTTCTTCCACATTCTATGGACACTAGAAAGCACACAAAATGTATTCTATGCACACTAGACAATGTACCAAATGCTGGTGACCCTGAAGAAAGAAGAAAAGCACAGCCTGACTCTGAGAAACTTCCAAGACACTTGAGAAGGGGTGTGCAGTGAGGTTTTTTTAGATGTCGATGTTCCCGTCAAGATGAGCCTTTGGGGACCTGCATTTTGTAACCATTTCCATGCATGTTTAAGCAACACAGCTCTGATCAGTGGTGGGCCATGTGTCAGACAATGAGTGAAGTATTTTAAGTGTGCTTTTGTCTTAAAGACTTATTCAATATCAACTTAACATCTACTGCCCATCAGGGATCAGAACAATGGGAAGTGTGGAAATAGAACTCGTTAGTAGGCAGAGGGAGCCCAACCAGCTTCCAGGCTAGTGGAGTGATGTACATGAATGGTTATGGCAGTTAATATACACAGAGATGCACACTTGATGATGTCACAGGGACAGCCATGATAAAGAAGCATTGAGGCGGAGGAGGGGCCCCATGGTCCAGGGAAGTTAAGTCTTCCTGCTAGAGGCAAATCAGGTTTCTGTTATGGTTTTCTCTTTAACAGATTAGGTCATCAGAAGGGAGACAGATAGTGGAATAGCAAGGTGAAGCTCAGACCAGCAGAGGGCCAGCATGAGCCAGATCCTAAAGCTCCCTGCTGTTGGTTTGGGTGAGTACCAGTAGTTGGCAGGGGGACCCTCCCTGAAGGTAACAGGGACCTGAGCTGTTCCTCAGTGGGAATTTGCAGCATGTTCCAGACTCAGGAACACAGGCAGCTGATGATCAGCCTCTGGGAAGGGGCTAGCAGGGGCTACCCCTGCTACCTGGATCCTGTTGAATGACTCCATGCCTGCCTGCATCTCTGTGGGTTCTCATCACTACCACCTGTTTCCAGGCAAGTTGCTCTCTTCTTTCGCTATTTCATGCATAGGACATTCAAATCTGCAACTCTAAGAGCAGCAAGCTGGGCCACCTCCTTCTTGTCATGTGTGCCCCAAACCGGCTATCCTAGACCTGATCCTTAACCATTGATCCACATTTGACACCTGCTATGAGTCTTTACAGTCTGCTTTTCCTACTTCCTCATTCCGGTTACTCCTGATCCTCTCATGGTGCACTGCTAGTGAGACATTTTGCCCTCTGCAAGTGCTTTTTCCTAGCTGTCTTGAGTTTGATTTGTTGCTGCAGCTCAGCTCAAATCAGTCCTGACAGGGCAATCTGAAGCAAAGCATGGGCTTCGAACAAAGTGCCGTTGTGCTTCTGAGAACCATATTAACCCTTCCCATGCAGATGGTTCCCTGCTTCATATCTTTTATAAGACACTAAGATTCTGACTAGAGGCTGCAGTGGTGTTCCCATCTCAGTCCAAGGAGACTGTAAGATCCAGAGGAGGCTGTAGTGGCCCTGGAAGAGGATGAGAGAAGATGCCTGTCCTGGCGTAGGCATCAGGGTCAACATGCTTGGCTTTAGATTGCCCTGTGGGGACGGATTTGGTCTCTTTTGAGCTTAGCTGTGCTGTGGACTGATTGAGTGTTCTGTGACCTAGCCCTAGTGCATTTCCAGGGGTCTGTCGTAGAGTCACTGTCACATGCAGGAGGATTAGCCTTCGTCATTCTGCATACAATTGCTGTATAACAAATCTGGCAGACACTGGCATTGCTGGAGTCTGGGGCTCGGCATGGGAGACCCACTCTTGGACTCTAAGGCAGTCACCTGTCTGAAGGAGCAGAAGGTAAAAAGGAGGCTGCTGGCTGGGGAAGAATGTAGCAGAAGCCATTTCTGTTGGCACCCACAGGCACGCCTGAGGTGGTGGGGATTCCTACAGAGACCAGTAAGGATCAAGATCGAGGTCTAGTCAGGTCACTAAGAAAGGGTAAACCTGGACACAGAAAGAAACCTGGACACATTCATGCAAGAGATGAACCAGATGGAAATAATGTTCTGAAATTCGAGAGTGTGTCGAAGAGGAGCTGTGGACACATAATGAAGAAACAAAGGTGGCAGGAGGGTGAGTGAAGAGGAGGAAAAAGAAGAGGGGGAGTGAAAGGCTTACCTGATTTATTTTTGCATTCAATGTCATAGCCTGTGATGGGGCTGTTGCCATCAAACCCCATGGTCCACCTGAGAGTGATTGTGCGAGCTTTGACATCTTTGATCTCAATCTCGGGAGGATCTGGGGGCTCTGTGCCATCAACAGAAAGACCAGGGTTAGTTCAAATCAAGCCTGGGAATAAACTCTAGTGGAAGACCTGGCTACAGCTTGCATGTTTCTGTGGGCATTAGGCATCGGCAGGTGCTGCCTGGTGGGAAGCATTTGTTAATAGATTTTTGTTTGTTTGTTTTTGTTTTCTTTTTTTTTTGTTTTTGTTTTTTTCTGATTAGATAGAAGGTAGTGCCCCACTTCTCCAAGAGGTTCTGTTTGTAGCCTGTGTGGCACCAGGACAGACCTGCAGGATATAAGTGCCACTACTCTGACTCACAGTGCATTCATCCCCAAATGCTGGACTTCCATTTCATTTTCCTAGTATATAAGCTCCCAAGGAGTGGAAAGCACTGGCTAAGCTTGTCCTCATTCAGCCTGAGGTCTGGCCTCTCACCTGTCCTGGTCCCCACCAGGATTATGCTCCCCATGTTTCAGGGCTTCACTCTGACATGATCACAGCCTCTGATAAAGTCCAGATTTATGCCAGTTTCCTGCATAGCCAAGATTTCCTGAGAGATCAAACTGTTATAACTGACTGAGGCTGCAATGCTGCCTGACATCGCACACCTTGTCTAGAAATGGCCACCCACTTCCTTCTGTCATGCCTGTCTCACCTTGCACTGTGAGTTGAATTATTCCACGGTCCTCTCCATATGAATTGATAGCATGGCAGGAAAAAAAGCCAGAATCTTCTCTCACTGTTGGCAAAATCTGCAACCAAAGCAGAAAAGTACTCGCTTTTAGTTACTAGCTTGAGCTGGAGGTTAGCAGGCATGGCTTCTGGTAGGAAATAGCCTTTCACCCTTCCCCCTTCCTTCCAACCCCAGCACTTAGTCATGACTACTTACAAACATGGACACATACACAACATAGACAGAGATACACATAAATATTCCCACCCCTACATGGATACACAGATACATCCATACTCATACACACTGAGACACACAAACACATACAGAGACACAAACAACATATTCATGGGTGCAGTCACACTTATACACCCACACATTCCCAGTCAGTCACACATAACACACATTGAGACCCTTTTACAATAGACATTGTTTCCTATTCATACCCATGGATACATATACAGAGAGACATACAGAGATACATATACATTCACAGAATCACTCAGAGACACGTGCTTAGACACAAACCATAGCACATGTATGTATCCATTCCTACATGTGTCCACACGAGCTCACATAAATGCCCACACTCATAGACTTGGCCTCACATATGTACTCACACACAAACACATTGACAGAGACATAATTACCCACAGACCAACACAGGCTGATACACACTGGCACACAAATGCACACACATGTCTATACCCTCTGAGGGCAAACTACTTCCATGCAATTTGTAAGCGTGCAGAGGGAGCTGTCCATCTCACAGGACTGAATGTGTAATTCACGTGAACTGCTGTGGGTAGGCCCATATATACTCCATATACTTCCCTCTTTTTCCGAGTGGTATGATTTTAAAGAACCACACTCGAGGGACATCTGTGACTGCACCAGTCCTCTGAACCTAGCTCTCTGTTCCCACAGATGCAGCGCTGTTTTTGTTTTTTTGTTTTTTGAACACACCATCTCTTGTCAGAATTTCCTAGACAGTCAGTGCAGCAGCACTGCACAGCACTGCACGGGTGGGGAATGTATTATGTACAAAGTCTAGGTGTCCATAGAAATGATTGCATCATCCTCACATCTGCTGTCTATGGAAACTGAGGCACGGCTGTCCAGCCAGCATCCTTGGGACCTCACTAGTATTCTATACCACAGGGCTCCAGAACTGCATGCCAGAGGCAGAGCTCACTGCATGTTTCAAACACAGAGCTTCAAGCTTCCCCCGGGTTTGTACCAGCCTCCGCATTACAAAAGCATCTCTTAGAAAAATCACCCACAGTGCTGGAAAAGAATAGACATGCTTCCTCAGGGCACTTGTGATTCTAGATTAATGCCAGGATATTCTCTATGTTGGATTTCTCCAAATAAGTAAAATATTTTTTTTAAAAAAAAAAAACTTATATTATTTGCAGTTACACGTATATGTGTGGGGGCATATGTACATGTGTGCATGAGCCCATGGAGACCAGAAGAAGGCTTTGGATCCCCTGGGGCTGGAGTTATAGATGGTTGTGAGCCACCTAATATGGGTGCTAGGAACTGAACCTAGGTCTTCTGGAGAAGCAGTATGTGTACTCTTAACTGCTGAGCTACCTCCCTGGTTATCAAAGAAATATTTTTATTATGGTATTCTTTCTGTCTCAAAGCTCTTGCTACTTTTTTGTAGGAAGTTGAACATAACTGTCATTTCCTCTGAGGACAACTGTCATGAGAGACTACTCTCTCTGTGCTTAATTATTTCTCTGTGGATAGTGGCTGTAAAGAACTACTTCTGAAGGTCATTCTGTGACCTTGTCCATGTAGATGGGCAGAGGGACTGAGTATCACCAGGAAGTTCCAGCAGGATATTCACAAATCATCACTACCGTGTGCTCAGCCGTGTGAGAGGGCTGACTAACTGTCTCAGGATACCTTGCCCTATTTCATCATGGCTGGCATTTTTACCTGCAGAGTAGAGATCACTTCCTCTCCCACCTCCTTGGTGGATACCAGGTAACGGGCCATTTCAGGGTTAATGATCCTGTCCTCTTTCTCCCAGCGGACGATGATGGGCTTCTCCCCATGTGCTGTGCAGCTCATCTCCTTCCTTTGACCCTGAGTGGCCAGGGTGGTGTTGGGGTAAGAGGTTATCATGGCAGGAACTAAAAATCAAAGAAGATAGGCCTTGCTCGGTAAAAATGCACTCATGACTCCTCCACTATCACATTCAGCGAAGTAACCCTTAAAAAGACACTTTTTTGGAAATCAAATTTGTTCAAGAGACTGTTGAGGAGGAACCAGGAGGAACAGCAGAAAGGACGCTGGTGGAGAAACAAAACTTGACCACCACAGCCCAGGGCAGAAAGTGCCTTGTAGGTTCAAGTTCAAAGGGCTTGCAGTTTCATTCTATGCCTGTTGGGAGTAGATGTGATCCAGAGGGCGTGGCCGATGTCATGAGAGCACACAGGTGAATGAAGGTTCTTCAGCCAGGAGGTGGGGTGGAAGAGGGGAGGAGCCTGTACACACAGTGGGGGCGGGGACTGGGGGACAGATCGACATAATTTACATCAGTCCCTGCAATTAACAACTTCTCACGCTCTTCATGGCTCACACCTCTGACCAACTTTGCAAATCTCTATCAAATCTTTTCCCAGAGACCCCAAACCTACCTCCTTCCATGACTTACAACAGAGGCTCACCCTCAAATTACTGAAAAGAGGGAGGCAACCTTTATTCACGATACTTTGCATTTCCGTTCTTTTACTAAAACTTAAGTCTCTCGTTTTCTGTCCTTAGCAGTGGGTGACATGACTCCACTCTCACCTATGCAAACAATCTGGCATTCTGACAGCCTATCTTAAAACGTCATCTTCTGAAATTCACTCCAAAGTTACAAGAAAATTAGAGGGGAACGTGAATCAAAGCCAAAATGGATCCTGGAAAGCTACAAGGGATACATATTGATGTTTCAGGTATCTGGCGGGTTGTCATGGTACTCGTGATTATCTGAGAGGCTGATAACCCTTACCCACAGTCAGATGTCCTTACCCAGGTGCCTCAGAGCCTTAGACCAAATGAGAAGGAAAAAGTCAAATAAGACCTCCACATGGCAAAGTGTACCAACAGCCCTGGCTTGTGCCCCTCCTCCTCTGAGAACCTGTCACTCCTCCAGCCCAACAAGGTTTGCTGGACAGTTGACAAGGGATGGCCTTCCTTTAATAGCTGGCTTGAGGAATTCAGCAAAAAGCAAACAGGAGTACACCTTGGAAGGATGCGCCCTTCCTCCTGCTCTGCTCTCATTCTGTCAGATAAAGGGGGTCACAAGCTCTCACACTAAAAGTACAAAGCAACCTGTATGAATGAGAGTCAGCCTCCCAATGACTCAAGATAACAGAAAGATTAGATGCAGATTCTAAAATATCTAGACCATACATACACATACATACATACATACATACATACATACATACATACATGTTTTAAAACATGGGAAAAGGATGTAATGTTTCCAAAGGGACCAGGATCTTTGAAATCTAGCAAAACCAAATCCACAATTTATCTGCATGTTCTCCCTCCCCATTTCTCCATTCCCAGGGAGAAATACTCCCCCTTTTTTCCTAAGGTCAGACTTTGAATTTGTGTTCTTCCAAGATTCGTGAGGTTTTGGACTTTCAGCTTTGGGGCTTCTCAGATATCATTAGTGAAGACAAAGGTCGACTAAGGTGCAGCCTGTTCTTAGGTGAAGTATGTTACATCTGCAGTGAATGTTCCCACACAGGTCCATAGCCTGAGGTTTCTGTGGGACATGGATTTGTGAGGAGGTTGGTTCTACTCAACAAGTATGTTTAAGTTACCCAATGCTCACACATATTGTGTATATATAATACTAATTACACATACAGATATATACATATTATATATAACATATACATATAAATTATACAACCTCAAAAGAATTTTATAGAGTCAAATATCCTCTACCAGATCAATTTTAACTAGCATTTGCATAATTCTAGAAAGCATTCTTCTGCCTAACTCCAGTAACTTCTCTTTCTCTATCCCAAGGTCTAGTGAATTGTTGACTTACGTTCCACTTTTAAAGTTAATTTAGCTTTTATATATTTATTTTGTGTGCTATCTTGTGTGTGTGTCAGAGAGAGAGAGAGAGAGAGAGAGAGAGAGAGAGAGAGAGAGAGAGA
>JADRCD010184147.1:0-10408 GCA_019843815.1 Montemys delectorum
GACACACAGCATCCTTTCTTACTCTCTACAGTCGTTTCCACTATAACCTTTTTGTTTTCTCAAATATGTGGTTTTACATTTCTTGCAAAACCACAGAGGCCAAAGCCTAGCCTCCTGAGTCTGTTCTCTCGGCTCCCTGCTAGTGAAGCCAATTCCCAGCCCAGATCCCAGCAACATCAGGCACTTGTAAGTTATTTTATCAACAAACTTGTATGCAGCAAGTTGCCATGGAAATAGAAAACTGACTGTTGGCATTGGTATCTTGGAAATAGAGTGTGAGCCAAGCTGAAAAATACCAGAGGTAGGAGAGGGAGAGGTAGATGAGGAGAGGGGAAAGCTTCCTCGGGAGAGGTGAGACGATTCCTGCATTTCCCCTGGAGAAATTCTAGGTGGCCATGAAAGAAGAGAAAGCCTCCAGGTCCCACTTGTGACCCATATTTTTACCTTGCTGCGCCTCCAGGTCCCACTTGTGACCAATATTTATGCCTTGCTGTGGAGTAAAGATACCCAGAGAGGCTGCCCACGATTTCCCCCTGTAATGAAGATTAAAACCAGCAATTAAGTTAGACTAGTTACTATGCATCTTTCCGGAGCAGGAGGCAAGATGCTGGGCCCTGTGCTGGCCTCATAGATCATGATGACAGCGACGACGAGCCAGGGGAGGTAATGCCTTTTGGCTCCTAGCATTTTCTGGGTGGTGTTCTTCCTTGTGACCCACAGATAGGCTCCTTGAGGACTGTACCCTGGGGCAACTCCCGAGAGACTTTCTAGGGCAGTGGCTCTCAGCCTTCCTAATGCTGAGACCCTTCCTGTTCCTCATGTGGTGATGACCCCTCCAACTACTTCATAACTCTGCCACTTCGTAACTCTGCTTTGCTACTTTTATGAATCGTAATGCAAATATCTGTGTTTTCCCATGGTCTTAGGTGACCCCTCCCCCCCACCGTGAAAGCTGTTGAGAACTGTTGCTCTAGGGAGAGCCTCCGCCTTTTAGGCAGTCTGTGATGAAGAAGTTCCCAGGCTTGTCCCCAACTTGTTCACTCTGCATGGTCCGTTTGAACAAAGAGGCAGCCCCAACCTACTACCTGCAAGAACAGGGACTGACTGGTTCAGTCAGTCCCCTCAGTATCACGTGTGCCAGTCCAGGTCTAGGACTTCCCATCTTAGAGTAATCCCCTCTGTCTTTTGTGGCTGGAGACCTATGAGGATGTAACCAACACCAGTGTTAGTACTTAACAACTATACATGCATTTCCTCCTCCAAGTTCACTGCCAGTCTAGAAGGCTCTTTGCGGGGAAGTGGCTCTTCTGGGGCAGCCAGATGTCTCCTGTGTGCCCATAAGTGGCACTGGAAGAGAACAGTAGATGCTGTAAAGAAGTGGTAAATGAGGTGGCAGGGAACTGTCATGGTCTGAGGTTGTAGGGAGAGATGTTTCTTCCTGCCCTCACTACAGACATGCTCACTGAGCCTGAGGAACCCTGCAGGATCCCATGGCTAGTCGTGGCTAGTTTATCCAATATATGTCTCCACCTTAAAAATAAAAAAAAAATAAAAAAAAACCTCCCTCTCTCAGTGGTTAGGGCAGCTTCCTGCTCTATTAGAGGACCTTCAGATTTCCTGGGGAAAATCAATATGGTATCAGGGTCCTTCCCAGAGGCTTAGAAATCATATCAAGAGAGCAGCTAGAGCCAGGTATAGAGGTTGTTGGGTGGCATGGGAAACGAAGAAAGAGGATGAGAACGCTCTGCTGATGATGTCTCTGCTAGTTTCAGTTATGTCTCAGCCCCTCACTTGGCCTCATATAAGCAGGCTCAACTGTCAGCCTGGCCTAGGCTTCTCTTAAGGACCAGAAGACATACAGATCTCTGAGAGTGCCCCATGTGTTATTAAAGATTCAGCAGCCAAGCCTCAGTGCTATCTTGCCTGGTGGACTGATGGAGAAACAGACTGTAAGGAATGGTTAGTTAGTAAACTTTGTGTCTTTGGGGAAAAAAATCAGTTTATCTCTCTGGGCTTTTTAATTATTTCTAATAAAGGAGAGTGGGTTGCCTAATCTTAGAGGCATCTTGTGAATTTAGAGAATCTATGGCTCTACTTAACAGAGCTTACTCCAGGAAACCTTCTCAAGCTGATTGTGATCTATTTCCTCTCACCCACAAATTGCCAGCAGTTAATTGTTGTGTGAGAGATGGGCCCTGACTTAGACCCTCACGGATGCACTCAACAGTTGCTAATGGAGCATGTATATACGCTGGACACTCACCTACAAGGCGATTTTCAGAAGATATTTGCCTTCAGGGTCTACAGTCCAGTGAGGGACAGCAAAAAACAAACAAGAGGGGATGTAAACAGGAGATCTCACAGGAAACACATTGTCCAGGAAACAGAAACAGGATAAGGATAAGCTCATCTTGTGCTGGGGGTGGAGGAGTGAAATTGACCGGCAGTTTCACGAACTTGGGTTCTCTCGGGCGAAGGATTAAAGCATCTGAAATATAGGGTTCGAGAGCAAGAGAAAGGACAAAGCCAAGTTGCGCCCCAATCAAGGCTTTGTACTTTACTTGGGGGGTTCAGCATTTTTATATGTTCACGAGGAACCGAAACTGACTCTCTAGCTTACAATGATATTTGCATAACATAAACACTGGGGAAGGAGTAGGTCACCAGGCAGCTTTCTTCAGAGACTTCAGCTGACAGTCTGCAGAGGGCCTTTGTCTTGGCTCCCCAGGTGACAGCCTCAAGCAGAAACCTCCAGAGTCCCAAGGCTGAGCTGAAGAGGGTGGCAACAGAGGAGGACTCTGCTGGGTGGTTGGGGAAATCTCTCTGTGTAGGAGATGCGAACAGAGATCTGAAGAAGAGGGCAGATTGGTGAAAGGAAACTAGGTGGGGAAGAAAGAGAGAAGAAAGCATCATCTCATATCATCTCTGTCTGCTGCAGGAACCAGGGCAAGCCTTGGACTTCATTTAAACTTTACCTCGGGAGGCCTCTGAAAAGCACTCTTGGATGGCAACCTTATCCCTTCTACTGCTTCGCCTCAGCCTGGCCTGGGTGAACTCACTTGTTACTTGTTTTTGATCAGTGTGCATTTACCCTTTTCAAAGCCACAAGTCTGGTTTGTGTGAGGATAATTTAAAACCCAGAACTTTCTTCGGTGGCTGAGGAGAGCATTGGAGGGGTGAGTGCACCTGCATTTCCAGAAGCCGCACTGGCCTCTCCTGATTCTCAAGGCACGAAGCTCCTCCAGGGTCTCTCGGATACTAGGACGGTGAATCCCTTGCTTTTAGAAACCATTCCCTCCCACTCCAGGATAATACCAGCAGCAGTGAGACTGCCTCTGCTATAGCATAAATGGCCTCCATTTCTGTGAAAAGCCACACAGGGCAGAGTGGCCTGGAAGCAAAGGTGGGGGAACATTTGAACCACAAGTCTGCTGGGGCCACCTTGCAGCCCAGCAGAGCTCAGTGACTGGGGACAGGCTGGGGAGCTGCCTGCAAATGTGATGGTACAAGAAGCCATTTAAAGTTTTATTTTACAAAACAGAATAAATTAAAAATGCATTAGGAACGAGGCCCTTACTTAACTACAGGGTGTGCTAATGGGCTTGGAGCAGCACTCCCTCCTCCCTTAAGCTCTTAATGATGGAGCTTTAATGTATTTTATTTCTTGAAAAACAATCCCACAAGCGCTCAGTACAGTCAGAAAAACATTTCTAAAATCATTAGACCACTGCACAGTAAATATTCATCACAACACAGCTCCCACCTGCTTGCAATGAGCCATCGATTTTTCTCCTTGCCTTGCTCCGCTTTCCCCCTCGCCTTTCATTTCTTCCCCGCTCCCCCAACCTCATCTTCACTGGAAGCTCAGGCAAGGCTCGGCAAAGCTCTCTCTAAAGAGGCCCATCTTCAAAGGAAGCAGAAGAGTCTCTGTCAATATTCAGTCCGATAAGATCTTCCATGCCACCTGCTGCAAGGCCTCCGGGTATCTGTGGTGGGTGAGGGGCTTTGTGGAACACACTCCTATCCGTCAGCTGATGTGTGAAATATAGCCAGATGCATGGCCCACACTAGAGATGATCAGGCTGGCTGTTCTCTGGTCTGGAATACATCCTCAGCCTGGCTGATATCACCAGTTGGCCCTGAGCAAGCTATGTTGCTATCCTAACTCCCACAGGTGGTATTTAGAAGATGACCATGCTAGACAAATTGCCCAAGAGTTGATAGTTTATGTGAAGCGCTTGGTTTCAACCTGACCAGAGCCCAATATTAGCTATGTAACTATGTACAAATTGCTTACATTTTTGTTTCTTACTTTAAAATTATACATACACATACAAGTACAGCTCAGTGGTATACAAGTATCACTCACTGGTAGAGCATGTCACATGAGCTAAGATTCTAAGTTCAATCTCCAATACTGTAAAAAAAATCACATATGTATGTATGTATGCATGTATAAATATATACATCTGAATGAAACCTAAATTCAAAAAAGTTGTGTGAACGTTGAAGTACACGTGAATGTAAGTCACTAAGCTTGGTATACCACACGTGTCAACCCCACAGAAATCAGGTCCTCTCTCCCAGAGACATTCTCATCCTCTTGTGCAACACATAGAAAATTAGCCCTGCGCTAATAGTGAGCCGGAGCAAGTTCTATAACAGTAGTCCTGTGGACACAGTCTGGGAGGAGGGGAAAGGAGAAAGCCTGCCCGCTTGGCATCTGTACCCCCACCTCAGGATCAAGAGCAAATGAAAGTGGCTGGGTTGCCTCAGATGGACAGATGGACAAAGACAGTTCTCTGCTCTGGGATAAGAGTCTCTAGGCCCACTGTGTTCACAGCTCATCACGCTGTTCACTGGATCTCCAAAGCTTTGTCAGATACTCAAGATGAACACACCCAGTTAGCAAATGAGCAATTGGAACTCCAGTGAAGTGTGTTTGGGGTGAGTGACAGAGCCAGGTCACATGCCCAGACCTTCTAACCCCACAGTAGCATGATAGCCAATTTTTTCTTTAATCACAGCTTTCCAGGACACGATTATGACAGTGAGAGCTCATCACAAACATCATGCCAAATGGGTGCATCATTAAACTTTTGTGTATAGTACTCACTACTGTTGATAGCTCCTTCATTCCACGCATCTGCCATCAATGAATAGAGATTAACCACGTAAAGTCTGAAAATTCAACTGGTCTCCCAGCTGAGTGAGACACAGACAACACGAATCCTGGGGTGAGAGTCCTTAGCCCTCTTCTAAATTGTATATTTCTTTCCCTCCACAGCTACATAAATTGGTCTCACATACTGATTTTCTTTTTATTTTATGTGTGTGAATGCTTGTCTACATGGATGTATGTGTACTGGGTACATGCCTGTTGTCAAAAGAGGGCGTTAGATTCCTTGGAACTGCAGCTACAGATGATTGTAAACTGCCATGTAGATTCTGGAGACCAAACTCATCCCTTTGCGAGAGCTATAAGCATGCTTAACCACTGGGAAACCTTTCAAGCTACTAATTTTTTTTTTAAGTTTGTGAAAGCTTATGATGTTGCAGGCACTGCAATAAGTATTATACAATATCTCAATTAATCTTTACAACAACATCCCCATTTTATAGATGCATTGAAAGGAATAGTTCTTTAGCTTGAGTAACATAATCAGTCATATAGACAATGAGAGGTTTACAATTAGTTTCCCTTACTAAATATTACAAAACAAAACAAACAAACAAAAAACCAAAAACTGACTTTCATACTGTTTCTGACAATATGCTGTAACTTAATAAGATATAAGTTGAAGTTTCTTGGGAATCTCCTAGAACATTGTTGAGGGTTTGCTTTGGTTGGTTGATTTTTAAAGGATATATTCATCTACCACGCCCCTGGTTCTTCTCCTTCAATGACATGGCCATCCAGCCTGGAGCTGCAGTGTTCACTTTGGATCTCAGAAGGGAAAACTCTCCATGATGGTTATAGAAAGATGAAGAATCAGAGATTCTCAACTAAAGTTTATCAGCCTTCTGTGCCTTTTTTATGTGAGGAACCACGAGCCTCTGTATGCTCATGAAAGTTTGGTTGACTGTTGCTTAGAGCTATGTTGAATCCCATGTGATACACAGAGTGATGGCATTTGGCTTTTACTGTAATGTTCTCTTTCTAAGTTGTTCTTTAAGTTTCTATGACAAAGAGCTGATATAGCTGATCTTCAGGGAAGTCTGTCATACATGCATGAACACGATGTTTCTTTCCATCCAAGACACAAGGAGGACACAGAACTAAAGTGTAACAAACAAAGTCCTCAAAGAGGCTAAAGTTGCTAACTGGCACAGTTGGTGATGGGATACCTAGAGGTGACAAAATTAACCATCAGACCAGCAGTGACAGAATGATAAAGACAGGGACCATGGTTATCTTAGATCTTTCCATGAGGGTTGTGGGTAATCTAATTGAAAGCACACACACACACACACACACTCACGAGTACATGCATGCATATATGCATTTACACACGCACACACACAAGCAGGGACCCATATACATTATTCTAGTTTTGACAGGTAGGTTGGATTTTGACTGTGAGGTTGCATGTTGATGAGCATATTGATAGGACTGTTAAGTTTAGGGACATGGAACTGAAGTTATAAATAGGCTATACTGCAAACAATCATCCAGGAATGGAAAGTTTTAACTAGGCCAATGGTGACAGGGTATGATTTGTTTCAGATAACTTATGTACAGCTTCAAAATGGATGCCAGGACAGCAATTCTATTAAGTACATTCATGACAGATAAAAAACACAAGCCAGAGGCTATTGGATTACAGATTCTAGTTTTTAACTACTATAGTACCAGATTCTTATCAAACCTGATTGTTTGCCAGTAAATGTTGGATTCGTATGAGGAAAATATTACCCAGAGATGATATGACAAATATCATCCCTGCCACATGTGTACCATATTCAATTTCAACTAGCAATTTCCAAGATTTGGATCTCAAAGGCCTTTTTCACTCCCCTGTCCTTCGGAAAGATAGTTATTCTTCAGCCGAATGCCACTTTGTTCAGGAGGCAGGAAGAAAGTAGAAGATGTATGAACCAGTTCTACTTGTTAATTAAGCGATGATTAGAAGAATATAGCTTTGTACTACTGATCCTCCAGAGGATCAAGAGATGACCAAACCCAAGCTCTGTGCAAAGAGGCCTGGTATTTCAGTACCTTGGAGAGGGCACGTGCTAGCAGGCCTGAAAGGCTCAGAGACAATGCTGGGAGCCCTGGATATTCCCCAGTGGGCCCTATGGTAACTCTGGAACCTGGGGCCAGAATGAGACACTTGCTGTCTTGTGTGGGGAGCTAACCTGCTTTGTTCTCACCGGGTCACTGTGGCTACACAAATCTCAGAAGTCACTGTATTCACCACTACCACCAAATAATTCATGGATTGAAGAAGGCCTGGCATGTGCTATGAAGAGCTCAAAACGATTGTTTAGTGAATGAATCATACAAAGATTATTTCAAAGTGCCTCTGCGGTAGAGGCTGTTGTCTTTGGGAAGCAGTACAGATTACAGCCGAGGCATGGAAGTGTGGCAACCAAATGATTAAAACTCTCAGAGGAGATAAGGCCCCTAATCTTGAGACTCCTTATACTGACAGAGTTGACAAAAACTGAATTGATTTGCTAGCTCTTTATTACAGAGGAATAAAATAAAGGAAAAGAAATGTTCTTTTAAAAGGGAAAACAGTATTCACGAAGAAAGTTTATCTGTTCTTATTTCTAAGAAGGAAGAAATTGAGAAAGTGAACCATATCTGCAGGAAGAGTAATTGGGATCTAACCAAAGAACAAGGAGCCAGGATGACTTCTCTGGGTGCCTTCTAGAGATTTCCTATACGCACAGAAAAGCCATGGAGGGATAATACCGTGGCAGGGAGACAAACAGGAAGTGATGGGGCTGGCCCCCTCGCAAGGTAGACTTGTTTAGGCCTGCTGCCCTCTGTACAGACCCAGAGCTAGATCAGTGTGTTCAGTTGAGTTTTTGTGGTGCTGGTGTCTGCTACCTTTTAACCTTTTTGCCAGGGGTGAGGCAGGGGCTGTGTAATGCAGAGAGAATAGAGGTGGGGAGGGAGGGGGATGTGCCTCTTATTCATATTTACTTTCCAATTCAAGATGCAAGTCAAGCCCACTCCTGTCAGGGTAGGAGATTTTTTTTTTTAATCAATTAAACATGAGATTAACTTTTTAGTGTGAGAGTTAATAAACATTCAGCCTGATATGACTGAAAAGGTAAAGAATCAGACTTCCACATTATCAGGATGTCTTTTCCCCAGTGGGGGAGGGGGACTTGACTCTGTCAGTGGATCTTAACTGTCAATTTGACTGGACCGAGAAGTGTCTGGGAGATTACCAGAGCACAGCTCTGAAGACGTTTCCTGAGATGAGTAGATCATGAGGGCTCAGACCCAATGAATGGATCAATCCTTTGATGGAGTCGTAATATGACAGCATTATTGGGAGATGGTGGCAAGTGGGAGGGGCATAGTTGGAGGAAGTAGGTCATTGGAGGCTTGCCTTTGGAGCTATATTATACCCTGGTGCCTTCCTGTACCCCTTCTCTGCTTCCTGTCTACCATGAGAGACAAGGAAGATACTTTCCTTCCCACTCCCATTGCCATGTCATCCTGTCCAAGGGGTGGGATGAGAAAGCCATGGACTGAATCTCCTGAAAGCACGTGAGCCAAAGTAAGCCCTTTTTTCTTAGATTATTATTGTCTGGCATTTTGTCACAGCCACAAGAAAGGTAATCAATACAATATACACAATCACTGGAAAAGTGAAAGCATCCTAGGTTTACACCTCAATGAGTTTGTGACAGCTAGTCAGATTCATTACATTTGAAAGACAACATAAAGTACAAAATGCAAGAAATGAAACTGTATATGTACTATGATCATATTTTGTAAAAAAAAAAAAACCCTCAAAACTATTAGAATGACAGGGTTAGATGAAGTAATGAGTAATTTTAATTTTCTTCTCTAAGCCTCTGTTTATTTTTCAAATTTTCTCAGTGGCTTTATATTACTTTCATAATCAGGAAAAATATTCCAAAAATTTTTGCTTTCTATATGAGTTTTTTCCCCAAGGCCCTGCTTTTAGGTTCAGGCTTTCCATCATTCTTGGCTTCCTTGATGCTAAAGCTCCCTTCAAAGACAAAGAAACACATATGAGCTGTGCATGGAATAAAGCTCCAGTCTAGCTTTACTTGGGGGTGTGGCCTAGGCCTTCGGAGTCACAGCTTCTCAAAAACTGGACCTGGCGCCCCACAGTCTTTTCCACTGGAAACTGAACATTTTCAGAGGAGCCATGTTCTCAGGGGGAACTGATTACTATGTCAAGTCCAATTGGTTTTCCTGGGACTAGAGGAGCAGCATAGCAAGGGCTTGTAGTACATCATGAGAAGCCTGGTGGGATTTCATCCATATAAATAATCCACATAGTGTCAGCTCAGATTTTTCACCCTTTGACATAGAAGAATGCTTAGAACAAGGTTAGAGAAACAGGACTTTCCCAAAACACAGTTGTTTGCCTGAAGATGAGACTTAAATGAAATGGTCTACACAAAACCATGGTCTCAAATCCTCAGCTGCAAAGCATCCAGCTACATCATGCTCAATTAAAGTGCCTCAGTCATCCGAACATCACTGGCCGTCATAAAGGAGTGAAAGGAAAACCATTAGGGTTTGGAAGAAGGCAGGAAATAGGACTGGGTTTCTACTTAGCAATTTTCTTTATCCAAGTGTTTATACTATTTCATTCAATTTACACCAGCAAAGAAGTGTAAAAAACGGGAAACTAACAAAAAGCAAAAGGGAGATTTCAAAGGCTGACTCTGTGATATCACTCCAGAACAGTGCCTTGGTGCTGTATTCTGCTTCCGGAAGATGCCAGGAAGTGCAGCCCAGGAGTTAGAAAATAGCTGTATGAAAAATGGATCTTATATTCCTAGAGGCTGGGTGTTCAGGCCTATGCTTGAGGCAGAATGACTCCAGTGGGTTCCGTTTGTCCCATCACAGATAAATGCTGCCGTTCCAGCAGAAACAGCCACCACCCTTCTCAGAAGACATTTCTGTGTACTGAGAAGAGGATCAGTCTCTCAGAACCCCTCACCCCTGCCTTTTAATGCCCAACGCCCTTTAATGAGGATCAATGAAAAAGGAAATGTTTGGTGTAACCAAATCCCGAGGAGAGCAAACGCCCTTTCCCAGCTTTAGGTTAAGGTGGGTGACTTAGATAAATTGTGGTCCTGAGCTGAAGGCAAGTTTCCATAGCAGGTGAAGGATAGAGATCAGGAGGTGTCATATTAGAAGAAGAAGAAGAAGAAGAAGAAGAAGAAGAAGAAGAAGGAGGAG
>JADRCD010184147.1:10508-23439 GCA_019843815.1 Montemys delectorum
AAGAAGAAGAAGAAGAAGAAGAAGAAGAAGAAGAAGAAGAAGAAGAAGAAGAAGAAGAAGAAGAAGAAGAAGAAGAAGATCTAGCTGCCAAGAAAGGAGTGAAAATAAGAGAGAGGCTGAGGGTGGTGACGTTAGACTAACCTTATCCTCTGGCACAGATCTGGTGTGATTTTCAAAAGAACACAGAAACTTGCTAACTCTGGGCGGGAGACACATACTGAAAAACCCTCTGGCTGTTTCTAATTCATTTTTGAGTTTTCAATACTGGGCTTCATCTACATGTAGGACTCCCACTAAGAACAGGAGAACTATTCAAACCAGGGTTTAACTACAGTGCATGCACAATGTACTTTCAATTATTCAGCCATGAAGTACCATTTTGCCAAATTTGCCTTTCCAGTCATGTATTTAACAGGGGTTTATTTTTAAGTGTGCTGTGCAGGAGATGGGAGAAAAAGCAGGGTTCTATCTACAAGGCAATTACAACACCAGCTTCCATCTGAAAGCCATTTGTGTTTTCCTTTTGAAGCACTTTCCGTTACTGGCAGGGACTCCCCAACACCACCTCTAAGAATTATCTACAATCTTTGACCATAGAATTTGGCATTGTCATAGATGTGGGCCCCCAGCCAGGCCTTGGACTACTTTTGTTGTATAGCAATATCCATCACAATAATGCTGGGTCAGAGCACTCTAATGCGATTTCCCACAATTAACTCATGTTGGCCTCAGATCGATTTCATTTCCTTCACTCCTCCCTCCCCGATGCTCACAATGGTTACCCTGTTAGTGGTCTTGCCCTATCTCACCTCCTGTGGAAGAACACTGCCTTTCTCCTACCCAAGGCTACACTTCCACCTGTACCCTGAATTTTACACTCTTAACTCTTCGTGGATCAGAAACTTTCCTCTTTCTGATGTTGTGTCTTTCTGGCATCTGTATCTCCTAAGACTGGCTACCTACTGTGGTCACACAAACAGTTCAAATTTCTCTTACCTTAAAATAAACCAAGAAAATTGCTTTGAGGAGTTGAGGCAATGGCTCAGGCAATTAAGTGCTTGCAGAAAGGCCTGAGTTTGGAGCTCCAGAACCTTTGTGAAAATCTGAGCATGGTGGCACATGCCTGTAATATTAGTGCTGGGAGGTGGACAGGTGGGTACATGGGACTTGATGGCTTGCCAGTCTTGGCAAAATCGTGAGCCATAGGTTCAGGAAGAGAACCTATCCCAAAAGCTAAGGTAGAGTTAGACTGAGAAAGACAATTGAAATCAACCAATGGACTCCACTTACACACAAACACACACAAACATACACACACACACACACACACACACACACACACACACACACACATCCACCTTGACTCAATGCTCATCACTTCTCTTTAAAAATTCAGGATTCTTTTTTTTTAAGAGAAGATAAATTCCATCTGCTAGTTCTCCACTGAGATGATTCCCACCAGCAAATTCCTTTTGGTATCTATCTTTTTTTTTTTTTAACTGAGTATCATTGTAGCTCAGGCTTGCCTGGAACTCATGATAAAGCCCAGGTTGGCCCTAGAACTTATAATGAATTTCCTGTCTATATCTTCTGAGTGCTGGGATCATATTCTTCTGTTTGCTACATCTACAGGACTCTTTCGGTCCATAGGTTTTTGTGTCTCCCCTATGTTTGACCTCAGTGACTACCTCTCCTGGAAATGTGCCTTCAGTTTCTGACCCTGTCTTACCATTGCTGCCCTGGAAAGTTCTAGACATTCCTTCTGTATCTTTTGCATTAGTATCCCTTTTCTCCTCACCTGGTGAATGCTGATGGTCCCCCAGGTTGTTGTTTAAAGCTCTGTCAATGACTCTACACACTGCCCTGGGGGTGGGGTAGGGATGCTGTCCTTTATCTTAGTTCAACCAACATCACCAAGTGATGGCTCTTGTTTATGTCTCTCCTCACCAAGCCTTCCCAAAGCTCCAATCTCTTATATTTCTTTTGAATAGTTGGAGCACATCTACAATCAAGCATGTCCAGTCTGTGGCCTGTGACCACAGGCTGCTATTTATGGTAAAGGATAACTATGACTATAGCATAACACAAAATCATACTTAAAACATTATGAAAATTTTTCTAACTTAATTGCATGGTATTCAGATATAAATTTTGTAGATGACAGCATTGTGTTGCAATCTTCAAAGACTGGACCTACCTGCTTTATCCTGGTTCAAGTTTATCACTTCCAAATTTGGACAGATACCTTTCCCCTACAAAAGTTAAGTTCTTTATAAAGGATCTTTTATTGTCCACCTTTAACATTCTAAATAAAGGAGAAAGCCTTTAGTGTGACCAACAGTGTCTCTGTGGAATCATGGCAGCCCCTGACTGCCTCTTCTAGAGATCCCCAAACCTTCTTCCCATCCCAAAGTGCCTGTTCCACTCATCTTTGGCCACACAGGACTTCTTGTGTCCCATGAATGCAACGTTCCTCAGTTTGCCCCTGTACATCTCTGCTTAGAATGGGCTCCAACTCTTTTTTCTTTTGTTTTCAAAATCCTACCAATGGGCAGACCATCCTCTGTGGACTGACTCTCCCATGTCAGAGATGAGGTTTTGTTCAGGTCATCAGCATTGTACATATTTGCACTATTTTCTGTATCTCCCAGGGGCCCATGTTTCTCTGGCATATTTGTCTTTCTGACTAAGACTTTGGGCTCTTTATAGAGTAGACCTGTGCAATAGTGAAAATACATTTTTCTCAATATAAATTTTAAATAACTCCAAACATATTAACTGTATATTTCAAAATAATACATCACTACTAGTATTTTCTTAAATGAACATAAATATATAAAGTCTTTTTGTTTGTTTGTTTTGTATTTAGTAGAGTTTAAAATCTTGGCTCTTACTGTGGTACAAGCCCAAAATAGGAACAATTTTTAGACATTGAATTTCATTGTAATAAGGCTGTACTTCAATGGCCCTCAAATCACCAAAGGATTTTACCTCCATTGGAGCTAAGCTGAGAGTTGACAGTTCTGCTGCACCAAGGAATGAATTGTAGGCACGATTTTTGGATACAGACTTCCTGCTATGGTCAACGCTATTTGACTTGAGTGAGTGACTTTATTCTCAGGCCACAGAGAACAGGTTACATGCACTTAAGAAATGGTGTGTGTATTAAGATGGTCTATCCATAAAGTCATTCACCAACTGTTTCAATGAACAATGGTTCTGCTTGGAGGGTGGCACGGACATTGGGTGAGTGTAAGAATTTGGTTCATTAGTTGTGATAATTTGGAAAAGCATTCATCTTAAAGAAAGAGTAACTTATAAAGTCCTCTTCTTCAAACTTGATACCAGTGCTACAAATGTCAAGCAAAGCATTCAGTCTCACTCTTTGTTGTTCTCTTACAAGCCACCTCCCAAGTTAATTGTCTATGTTTCTTTTGGGTATATAAATACTTTGAAATATATAAGCTGTTCTGAAAACCATAGTATAGTGTAAAAACATGAAATAAACAATAATACTAATAGAGAAGCTGAGATAGGAGAAGCAAGATTTCAAGACCCTTATGTTGTACAAAGCCAGACACTGTCACAAACAAGTTGAAAGTGTATATAGATTGTACAATATTGGACCTATTTTTCCAATTACCAAGTTAGAGAGACCATTGGATAACAATCAACAAATTTCTAATTCCTCATATTATTGGATTTTAATCAATTAGGATATGTTGGTAATATTAATTTTCATATTAAGATATTAAGAAAAAGTAATTGTCACTTCCTGTTGTTTTTGTTGTAAGAGGTGGAATTAGGTTTGTGCGGATTTGTTGGAAGATTACTTTCTTGCTTCTTCTAGGGTGTAGTTTTGCTCCTTATGTTGATGTTTTCCATCTATTATCCTTTGTAGGGCTGGATTTGTGGAAAGATATTGTGTAAATTTGATTTTGTCATGAAATATCTTGTTTTCTCCATCTATGGTAATTGAGAGTTTTGCTGGGTATAGTAGCCTGGGCTGGCATTTGTGTACTTGCAGGATCTGTATGACATTTGTCCAGGATCTTCTAGCTTTCATAGTCGCTGGTGAGAAGTCTGGTGTAATTTTGATAGGCCTGCCTTTATATGTTACTTGATCTTTTTCCCTTACTGCTTTTAAAATTCTTTCTTTGTTTAGTGCATTTGGTGTTTTGATTATTATGTGTCTGGAGGAATTTCTTTTCTGGTCCAGTCTATTTGGGGTTCTGTAGGCTTCTTGTATGTTCATGGGCATCTCTTTCTTTAGGTTAGGGAAGTTTTGTTGAAGATATTTGCTGGCCCATTACATTGGGAATCTTCACTCTCTTCTATACTTACTATCCTTAGGTTTGGTCTTCTCATTGCATCCTGGATTTCCTGGATGTTTTGGGTTAGGAGCTTTTTGCTTTTCGCATTTTCTTTGAGTGTTGTGTCAATGTTTTCTATGGTGTCTTCTGCCCCTGAGATTCTCTCTTCTATCTCTTGTATTCTGTTGGTGATGTTTGCATCTACAACTCCTGATTTCTTTCCTAGGTTTTTTATCTCCAGAGTTGTCTCTCTTTCTGATTTCTTTATTGTTTCTATTTCCATTTTTAGATTCTGGATGGTTTTGCTCATTTCTTTTACCTATTTGATTGTGTTTTCCTGTAATTCTTTAAGGGATTTTTGTGTTTCCTCTTTAAGAGCTTCTAGATCTTTACCTGTGTTCTCCTGTATTTCTTTAAGGATGCTATTTATATCTTTCTTAAAGTCCTGTATCATCACTATGAGAAGTGATTTTATATCTGAATCTTGCTTTTCCAGTGTAATGGTGTGTCTAGGACTTGCTATGGTGGGAGTATTGGGTTCTGATGATGCCAAATGACCTTGGTTTGTGTTGTTTATTTTCTTACGCTTGCACCCTGCCATCTGGTTATCTCTAGTGCTACCTGCCCTTGCTAACTCTGACTGGAGCCTGTCCTTCCTGTGATCCTGGTTGTGTCAGAACTCCTCAGAGTCAAGGTGTCTCTGTGATCCTGTGATTCTGTGATCCTGTGATCCTGGGCTTGTTAGAGCCCCTGGGAGTGGGGCTTCCTCTGTGTGTTTTGGGACTGGCTGCGGAGTTTGTGCCCAAGGTCTGCTCAGAACACCAGTCCAGGGGGCCTGTGTTTTATTAATCTTCATATCTCCCAAGCCTTTGTCTGGCTTATAGAAAATGTTCAATAAGCAGGGTGGTTGTGGTCCATGCCTTTAATCCCAGCACTTGGGAGGCAGAGGCAGAGGCAGACAGATTTCTGAGTTCGAGGCCAGCCTGGTCTACAAAGTGAGTTCCATGACAGCCAGGGCTACACAGAGAAACCCTGTCTCGAAAAAAAACAAACCAAAACAAAACAAAACAAAACAAAAAAATGCTCAGTAAATGCTTTTGGACCAAACTGATTTTTCTCCTCATGGACTGAGAATCAAAAGGGTATTTGAATATTTTTAAGTGACCAGAGCATAGAGGGTCTCAACATGTAGGAACATTGTAGGAGTGAGTGATGCTGTGCAAGGATGTACATTTGTTAGAGAGTAACTCCCAACTGAGCATGCTCGGTAAAATCAATACCTTGCTGACTTTAATATAGGACTACAATGTTGAGAAGAAAACTCTCTCATTCGTGTTAGGATCAAGGCCAGCAGTGTCAACAGAATGACAGATGTCTGAATTTTTCTAATGAAGGAGAATGAACTTGGGACTTAATTAATAAAGAGTAGACAGTAGCTTGGAAGAATTTTCTTTCTAAATCATAGGGAAAACTAGCCTTGAATAATAGTAAGAAAAATCATGAAGGCTAATGATGCAGCTCAGTGCTTGCCCAGCACATGCAAGGACCCAGATTCTATCTCTACAATTAAAATGGAAAGGAAACAAGGTCTCAATGGGACCTACAGGAAAAACTAGACACCAATGTCTCCACTCAGGACCTTCTCTCTCTGTGGCTTAAGATCCTGGAAGATGGATCAGGATGACTATGGGGGGAAAAAGAAAGAAAGATACAGGAACCCAAGACAATGTTTCTTGTAGACTGAGTATAGTTTTGCCTGGGAAAGAGGCAGATTAGGAAATATACGTACTAGGCTTGGGCAGATGGTACAGTTCAAATCTTTATTGGTGAATTCAGGGTAGCCCTTTCCACCAATGACTTTCAAAGCCATGCTTCAGCTTTTGCATTTATTCCAAAATCTGTGTCAGACATGGTGGCTCACACCTATAATCTCAGCACTTAGGTTGCTGTGAGTTTGGGTCTGGCCTAGTCTATGAAGTAAGACTATGATGCAAACAAGGACAACCACCACCATCCTCCAACTGGCAACACTTCTGCTAGATGCCCTTTAGGCTTTTCAAGCCCGGCAGGTCCTGACAACCTTGTCATCAGTTCATTCTGTCACACCTCCATTCTACCAAGATTTCCATTTCCTCTGGCTTAGTTCTGATATCCTGGAGCATCCTAACTCCTAGTCTCTCTACACACAATCAAATGACAAATATCATTTAACTTGCCAGTAATGTGCTTCTCAAATCCCTCCCTCCCTGTCCATTCCCACTGTCAATGGCCTTTGCATGGACACTTATTCCCTACAAGCTAAATAAACCCTTTCCTCCCCAACTTGCTTCTTGGTCATGATGTTTGTGCAGGAATAAAAACCCTGACTAAGACAAATTGGTACCAGGAGTGGGGTATTCCTGTGACAACCTGACCATGTTTTGGGGAGGACTGTGGAAGGACTTTGGAACTTTGAGCTAGAAGATCAGCCACTGACTGTTAAGAACTCTGTGGGATGTTCTGTAGGAGCTTGAAAGACCATGTTGAGAACAGTGCAGAGATGGAGGCCTGGCTTGTGAAATTTCAGAGGGAAGATTAAAGACTCTTATCAGGGCCATGATGTTTTGATTGTGAAGATTCTGTGGTTCTGGTTAGCTGGGGCTGAAGTATCAGCTGTGATTAACAAGATACCAGAACTACTAAAGAGAGAACTTTGCATTACTGGGACTATTGATGCTGGTTAGCTGGAGCTAAAAAATTAGCGGTGATTAAAAAGAGACCAGCATCATTGAGGTGACATCTTCTGGGAAGTGTTTGCTGAGAGCACAAAGAGGTTGTGTTCCAGAGATAGCCAAGGTTGTACCTTGTGCTGCAGCAGGACTTGGTAATGTGTAAGAGTCAATCAGGTGGTACTGGTTTTGACAGCACGAAGGGGTCATAAAGAACAGCTGAGGCTCAGCACAGTGAGAGGCCATGGAAGGCCATTGATAAAGGTGCAGCCTCAGTTTGTAATTGATGGCCCAGGACTCAAGGTGTCATGCAAAGGAGTTGAGGCTTGGCACTGTAAAGACAGTCTATGAGAGGCTATTGGTAAAGCCTGGTTACAGCATTGTTTTGAGAATGCCAGTACCATGCAATGACCACCAAGGACAGTAGCAGCAGTGAAATATAGGCATCTGGAGCCCAGAAGACAAGATGTGTGTTACAAAGGGCAGAGTTGGAGAAGTGACCAAAGCCCTTAGAGGAGCCCAGAAGATCGTGGGTTAGATCCCAGACACTGGTTTTGCTTTTGATTGTGACTGTGCCCTGATATTTTTCCCTCTTGAAGAAAGAATGTATTTTAGTGGAGCCCACAGTTAAGAGACTTTAAATTTTAAAAGATATTGGACATTTTAAATTGATTGAACTTTTAATATGTAAAGACTGTGGGACTTTAGATCTTGGGAATGAATAAGAACATAAGGGTTGAGGCTTAATAGTGATGTGTTTGTGTGTCAAGTTGACAAGGGGTCAATTGTACTGGCTAGTTTTGAGTGTCAACTTGACACAGGCTGGAGTTATCACAGAGAAGTGAACTTCAGTTGGGGAAATGCCTCCATGAGATCCAGCTGTGGGGCATTTTCTCAATTAGTGATCAAAGGGGTGGTGCCATCTCTGGGCTGGAAGTCTTGAGTTCTATAAGAGAGCGGGCTGAGCAAGCCAGGAGAAGCAAGCAAGCCAGCAAGAAACATCCCTCCATGGCCTCTGCATCAGCTCCTGCTTCCTGACCTGCTTGAGTTCCAGTCCTGACTTCCTCTGGTGTTCAACAGCCATGTGAAAGTAAGCTAAATAAACCCTTTCCTCCCCAACTTGCTTCTTGGTCATGATGTTTGTGCAGGAATAAAAACCCTGACTAAGACAGCATCCAAGGAAAGAGGTAGCAGATGCATGACTGTGAACGACACAGGGTAGTGGTATTATAGCTACCCTTGAAGCATCAAAGATGGTCTCAAATAGATACGTGTGCCCATCCCTTTGACGTGTGCCCATTCCTTTGTCTACTGGACAGTTGAGCTCATGGACCACAAGGAAACTCTCCCCAGTAATCTTATGCTAAGCAAAGAAGGGCTGGAGCCCTGGTACCAGCTAGAGGGGAAGCTTGTCTCTAGGAAAGACATATCCTGTAAAACAACTCCCTCACAGAATAGGTGAGAGTTAGGGCCGGAGTCCATGATACAGCATTGGTGAGCAGCACCACTCCCTCCCTCACCAGGACTGTTTGCTTATAAAATTTTTTGCCTCTATTCAAACCTAAACAAAAGGATCCAAAAGACAGTCTCAGAGGTCACTAGATCTCTTTGTTCCTCTACTCGATGTTGCTACCTGGAACGAATCTCCTTTCTCTACTTTTGCTCTTGCTTACATGTTTAATTGGCTTGTTGAGGGTGAGTGGCTAAGCTTAGCATGTTAGGGCCCAGACACTCCATCTGTCCAGGGTGCTTATGATGGAGCACATAGATCAGAGTCTTCACAATGGGTAGTGAGGAACTGAGGATGCTAAGAAGGTGGTGGGCAGGGTTCATACAGGTCCCATAAAGGCCAGTCAAAATACACTAACTATATCTTCTTCCAGTGCCTGTGTCAGACATAATCCCAGAGAACTTGAAAGTTAAGGTGTGAAGAGACAGGCTTACAGCCCTGGCTCTACCAGTTCCTAATTTACAGGGTGTTGGGAAAGTGATCTGACCTCTAACACATAGGGCTATTATACCATTAAATAAGAAATCACTGAGAACAGTGGCTAAGTTATATAAGGCAATTCATTTATCATTCCAGAGAAGACCCCAATATCAGGTTCCAACTCTTTGTGTCATAAAATCATCAGAACAGATCAATATCAGAACTCAGGAGACCCACACTAGAAAAGACTTCTGTCTGTGCTCAGTAAAGTTTTCCGGGACAAATTCAAGAAGATGACACATCTCCTTGTAGAATTAGATGAGTTCCAGAGCTTCTGGAGCTGTGTCTGGCTTGGTAAAATACTTGCTATGCAAGAATGAAGACAAGAGTTGTATCCCCAGAACCTACATAAAGCATCAGTGGGACAGAGACAAGCAGATCCCTATGGCTCACGGGCTAGACAGCCCAGCCTACTTGGCAAGATCCTATCACCGGGTATATGAGGAAGTTTAGAGGGAAGAAGGCAAAGAGGAGAAAAATGTATTTATATTATAATCTCAAAGCAAACAGACAAACCAGGTGGACAACACCTAAGGAATCACATCTGAGTTTGACTGCTGGCATAAGCTCACATGTGAACATCCACAGGCAAGCACACATGCACCCATATATGCATATACATTTGAGCACACGTGTGTGTGTGTGTGTGTGTGTGTGTGTGTGTGTGTGTGTGTGTATCTGCTTACTGGTCTGCTCCCCATGGCTTACTCAATCTACTTTCTTTTTTTCCTTTTTCTTTTCTTTCTTTTATGAATATTCTCTTATGAATATGAAACACACACACACACACACACACACACACACACACACACAAATTCTAAGGTCCACATTGGATAGGAGACCAAAAGAGGACCAAGGCCACTGGTAGGAGATCATCATTGCTTACAGAGACATTGTCCCACAGTCCAGAGGGAAGGAAAGGATGCAAAGCTGGAGGCTACTCACCCCCTCATGGGAGGGCAGGGAAAAGGACCGAGCTAGGAGGTTCCTTATAGCAAGAGGACTCTGACTTCAGAGCAACCACAACCTTGACTTATCTCCAGAAATGCTCCGAGAAAGTCTGAAAGCAGGTATTTGGGGAGGCTTTCTCAAAATCCCTGTGAACACATTCTCAGCCAAGAGTGTGAATTGCCAGAAAGGAGCTGCCAGCTTGTGCACCGGGTTGAGTATTATGAAGAGAGCATCACCTCCCCCTCTGGGAGGGAGGACTGACATAGCAAAGAAACTTAATGAGACTCAATATCCTGCTTCCCTGCTCCTCCTTTGCAAGGATTGGAACGCAAAGCTCCCGAGTTGGGGAGGTTATTTGATTCAAGGTAAAAAGCAAGGTGGATTGCAGAAAGTGTTCGTTAAGTTTTCCTTGGGCTTAAAAGGCCAGCAGGGACCTTTCTTTGCAAAACAAGAATAAAGGGGGAAAACAAAGCCTGTGTGAGGAGTTCTTGCAAATTTCCCCTTTCATTAATTCCACCAGAAAGGAGCCTACAGGCCTGACTGATGCCTGCAACTCCTTTTGGTAAGCATCCCTCCAGGGCTAGACCTCTATGGGGCACAGTTCCCAAAAGAGGGGAAATGCCACCATATTTAAGAGAGGACCCCTCTTCCCACTATGTGGTTGAGAAAAAAAAACTGTCTCTTTTCTTCTTACCTGAAAGGAGACTGAAGTAATGATCAAGAAGAGAAGCAAGCCAATAAACAAGGAGCTTGTTTTGAGGGTGAAGTGAGGTAGAGAGTCACGTGATCCAATTACACTCTGAGTGCCAAACACCAAGCGAGGCACATCGCATACATTATCTGTTAGGAATGCTAAGATGAGAGTCTAACTTTGGCTGAAAAAATATACATGATCAATTGAGAAAGAAACAGAGAGAGACAGACACAGACTGAGAAATGGGGAGGAAGGGGAGAGGGCAGGAAGGGGGAGGAAAGATGGACAGACGGAGGGTTTCGATTTCATGTCTGCCTGTTGCTAACAAGTGAAGGCTTCAGTGACTTTGACTCGGTTTCCTTGACTCAAGATCGTAGTTACCTGGATGTGACGTAGAAGTTTGCAGCACAGAGCCTGGGGACACAGTACGCACTGGGCTCTTGTGGGTTGTATGCAGGAGGTGAGAGGTGAGAGGGGGACTTAGAATCTATAGACAGGCAGCTGAATTTGATTCTGCTGCTGGAAGTCACTCACCATGTCGCTAAACAAATCATTCAGCTTCTCTGTGCTTCCTGGTCCTCCGGTGACTGCTAGAAACAACCTGATAAGACTGTTGGAATGGTAAAGCAGAAGAAAGCAAAACCAATTTCTATAAAAGTACCTAGCAGAATGCTGTGCCCTTTGTAATGTCTCTGTAAAAGTGGTTGTTAAGACCAGCTACTTGCTGGAAGGGCTTTGGGGGGTCAGGTGGTATAAACAGCAGTTAGCTTTCCAGGTATTTAAATGGTTTCTAGTGGCTTGACCAGATTGTTCATGAAAGTCCAACATGTAGCATCCCAGCTATCACAGACATGACAACGAGCTTCCGTGATGACTGGCAATGCTGTGAATGGTACCTAGGTCGATGTTAGCAGGGTTGAAAGGCACTGGGAATAAACCTCTCCCTCTGAATCAGCCCCTTGAATGAATTAGAATGAAACTACCCCTTTAAGAACTGGTCCACAGAACAGGATCTGAAATGCAATCTTGCTCCCAGTGGAGACACGACACTTTGAACTACTAAGAAGGCTCTAAGTTGACAATCTAGCTGAAGACTCTTTGGTTAAGAACAAAGATATATCATTGTCCCATTCCTTTACAGCAATCCAAATAGGTCTGTCAATCAACTGAAGGAAAGCACACTTCAGGGGAATCTGTCTGTTTACAGACTTCAGGAATGGTCTAAAGCCTCTTTACAACCTGGTTCCTTTGCCCATCACCCATGCTCACTTCACTTTTCTTCATGGTAAACTTCCTATCTTCTACACTGTCTCCCATCTGAACCTTTTCTGTGGAGCCAACAAAGACCATGATGCCAGCAGAAGAATAGAGTAAGACCCTGGTAACAGGAAGGGCCAGCAAGTGGGCAAAAATGTAGAAGAACAGCTTCTAAAGAGTCTCTGGTACCTGCACAGGAGCCTGCCGATCCTCCTGCCTCAGGTGGTGAAGGGGCTTTGGTGAGTCAGACACCTTGTTTCTACTTATGTGGAACTGTAGCTTACAACCTGGAAAGCACTGCTCACATCATCGTCCACATACCAAATCGCATTGTTAGGAAAAGGAACACTGAACCTGAACTGTATCACTCTGCGGTAAACACTTTGAAGATGTCATTGAGAGAGCAGTTAGGAGGAGAGGGGAGAAGGCAGCTGACTTTTCTTTCCCACCCATGCGGTCCTGTTCCAGAAGGCATGCCTCTCCTCATTCCTGGCCAGGTCCCTCCCTGCACTTAGTGAGCTGGAAAGTTGGGATGCTCCAAGCTTTGCCAGTGTCATCTTTCATCTTCAATGACAGTGTGAGTTTATTAAGAAGTTAGGCACTGCATCTTCCCTGCCAGGTCTTGAGAAAGGTTGATGATTAATGTTCCTGAGGCTAGGGAGCAGAAAGAGGGAGGGGCCTGCGCTTTGACCCTCTTGCAGTGAGGAAAATGAGGTCAAATGGATGTTTGAAGGGTACCAGAAGTGCAGAGTCAGGACTCAGGGACAAACAGGACTGAAGGTGACACAAACAGTCTGCCCAAAGACTTTTTGGCTTACAGAGACTCAGGCGATGTTCATTATCAGTCCCTTTGTTTGGGACAGTCATGTACCCAGGAAAGTAAGTGACTGGTTGTCTAGTGAACTATTTCTTTCTAAACAGAGTTCTGGAAGACCACTTAAAAAAGATTGGAGAGGATTTTAACTACACATACACAGACACACACACACACACACACACACACACACACACACACACA
>JADRCD010184150.1:866-11708 GCA_019843815.1 Montemys delectorum
GGGGGGGGGGGGTTGTGAGCCACCATGTGGTTGCTGGGATCTGAACTCAGGACCTTCGGAAGAGCAGTCAGTGCTCTTACCCGCTGAGCCATCTCATCAGCCCATAACCCAAATTTTTAACTTAGCTCAAAAGCCAAGTAATAAGCATCCAAGTGATTTCCCCACTTGGTAAAAATGGAACGGAATGGATGTTACTATATAACACCAGGGAACATTGAAATTCCACTTTCATTTGAGTTCTCTCTACTTTTTGACATGTCTACTTGCAATGATTTTCCTACCCTAATCTGTCATATTAAAATGAGTCATTCAGTCTCTTAATCTCCCTTTGACCTTTCCCTGAGAGGCCCCACAGAGCACAGACCTTGATTTATAGTTTCATATCCAATTTGGAAAGGTAAAACTGAATTGAACAGAGTGAATTGGAAGGACTTGGCCTTCCTTTCAAATAAATACAATAAATGTACTTAAGTTGGTAGCTCAAGTTCAAGGCCTACAAGCTAAGCTCGTAAATCCTTTTGTGAAGCAAAGGCAGATGCTAATGAAAAATAAGATGGTCCAGAGTTCCTCATCTTCATATTTCCTGTGCTCCACAGAGGTGGCGCTGGCTCACTGCTTTCTGTTTTCCTCTCACAAAGCCCTTGGTGAGGTTTTTTCAATCCAGGATTTAACCTAACTCCAAATCTCTGTGGTTATAAAAAGGAGGGAAAATAACATGGCGGAGAGCAGGTGGGTTTGAGAGGCAATATTAATTCTGCACATATGAAATCACAACAAGTATAAATATTTAATTCTGATGTTTGGAAAGGAGGATTTCCTTGAAAGTTGATTTTAATGCATATGTAAATTAATTATAACTCATGACATTCCTTGCACAAATCATTATTTCAGAAAGTGATGCAATCACTTAAAAACAATATTGACATTTTGAATGTTACAACAGGTCTTAAAGACGTGTTGCACCGTATTTTTTCTCTCCACAAAGAGGACCCTCCACTATGAACAAGATGAAGTGCAGAGTACTGGCCACATGGCTTCAGTTGATCATATATGTGTGAATTGGGTTTCAGAGATGACCATCAATAGAGCCCTTTGGGAAGGGGTGGTTGGGGGAGGGTAGCAGGTTACAAAAATACTGCCACCCCCCAACCCAGGACCTCTTCACACAAAAGAAAGTTAGTGATTTTTTTGTGTTTTCTTAGAAACCATTTTTTAAAAAAAATCTCTGGACACACTCTAATTCAGTATATGCCTGTAGCCATCATTTGATTTCCTAGAACAAAAGCTAGAAGTAAAAGTATTGAAAAGCTGAGATGCAATTAGCCATTCAAATAACTAAAGATGTTATTTTGGATCAGTTTGATTACAACTGAAGAAAACACACATCCAGGGATGACGCTGGTGAAAAAGTCACAAGATGGAGACTAAACAAGGGAAGGGGCTCTATGAACAACAAACTCCTATGTTTGGCTCCATTGTGACATAAAAAAATAGGTTCAATAGCCTAGGTAAAAGCTCCAAGGAAACATGGCAGGAGCTGATACATTGGCTGAAGGTAGGGCCTGAGCACTTCAAGTCTTCTCCAGCTCAAAATCATGTCCCTGCTAGATTACAGCTCTCTGCATTAGAGTCAACAATGGCTTCTACAAACACAATTATCGTAAAGACATTCCAGTTGAAGTGTACATTTTTACACAAGGCTGGGGTGTCATCATCTCCTTCTTCATTCTTCATATTGTTTTTTAGCAAGAAACCCTACGCATCCTTGAGTGTCTCTACTTCTCTTCAGTACATCAGTCTGGGCCACACCATAACCATTTCCATTTGACTAGCAACAATAGCCATGTTATTGGTTTTTCACCTTCCACCTTTGTCCCTTGAAATCTAATGCACTTTGTTAAGTAGCCAGAGAAAACTCATTTTAGGAAATGTGAATTGGAATACACTGGGCTTCTATATAGAAATCCTTCAATGTCTTCTCCTTGTTCAGAATAAAATCAAAATTGTTCACCCTGGCACTTAACTAAAAACAAAAACATCCCTCCCACAGTGTTTTGCAGACTTAGCCTTTCTCATTCACCTATCATATTTCTCTCCTTCTACCTGATCAACTTAGAGAATTCTCTCTTTCTCCTTATCCCTCTCCCTCTCCCTCTCCTTCTCCCTCTCCCTCTTTCTGTCACAATAATATATGTGGAATTTCAGCCAACTTAGCAATTAATCTCCACCAAAGGTGTTCATCTTGTGGCTTATAATAATGATTGGTGCGGTAAAATACGTAATAGTAAGAAATGTTATAGGGTTAACCAACATCCTTCTGATTGGATTTAAGGCCTGCCTCTCATACATACATGGAAATACATGCCTAGTATTGCAATTCTGACCAAGAGCACACAGTTGGGGTGCTCACAGGCTACAGGGGTTAATGTGTTACTATTTTATGATGTGAATATAGCATCAGACAGCCCTCTAAATCCTATCTCTATATCCACTAATTAGCATAGCTCTTAGATCTAAATTAATGAAGTCTCCTTTCACAATGGATGACTATTAACATAGAAACTCAAAACTTGTCCAAGTGTAGAGAAGAGGTATGGAGTCCTCAGCCACAAACTGGACATCTACAGCGCCCTCACTGCGAGGCTCATGGACCAGTGTGAGATATTAGCATGGGGCAGTTCTAAGAGCCAGAGGTCAGGAAAGAACAGAATCAGTTTGTTCTGGATTGTGACAGGACCATTGTACTCATGAACTCTCCACAGCTGTGTTGTCAGCACAAGACCCACAGAAGAGCAACTTGGTCAACATTTACAGCATGGAATGGGAAGGAGCTTACAAACTTTAACCCCTAACTGGGAGCTAGTGACACTTGATAGCTTCTGAGGGAGGAAAAGTCAGTTTTCTTAAAGTGTAGAGCTCCTCATGGTTTGACCACACTCTAATGGATGACCTAATTTGTATTACACATGGGTAATACAACTTGGTGCATACAATATTTGGTATATTATAAGAAAGAAAGTGAACATGGAGTTCAGAAGGCACAGAGAGATAGGGGTGGATCTGCAGGGAGTTAAGGGCTGATTATAATCAAAATATGTTGTATGTATATGTATGTATGTATGTATTTATGTATGTTGTATGTATGTATGTATATATGTATGAAATTCTCAAAGAATTAATAAAAATAACATTTAAGAAAACAAAAAGATGTTCCTTTACCTGAGTTTAGCTGCCACTGTCAGGTGCAAACCTAGAGAAGGAATATGGTCAGTCATTATATTTGCTTGATAGGTCAGACTCAGCGGTCTCAGTTGCTTTTTAGGTCACCACTTGATCCATACATTGTGCTATGTCCTGATTTCCCACCATAGAAATAAACTACTATTAGTTCCTTCCCTTCTGCCCAAGGTCTGCCCCGTGTCTTCTCCTTGCTAATATCTAAAAATCATGAACACTAAGGAAGTATCCTTTTCAACACTGCCCCATCCCCAACCCCACACTTTTCTAGTCAATGCTTGCAATGCAAACCTCTGTCTGCATTATGCAACCCTAGGGCCCTCCCTGCTCATGCTAAGCTGTGCTCTGCCACTCAGCTGCATTCCAGCTGCAGGGAGACACTTTAGAGAACTCTCTGCCTTTTCTTGTTCCTCGTCACTCTAGGAATGATAAAGTCCAGTTTTTATTAAAAAGTAGATTTGTGAGAACCTCCATGCTCACTTTTGTGTCCCCTTCCTTTACCTGAAATTCTGAAGTCAAAGTTGTGGTTAACCACTGGTAATGGAACTCATTAGTTTTCTTCAAATATCTGTTCTTAAATCCCACATTAGCCACAGGAATAATATTTTTAAGGACAATTGTGTTTTTGAGTTATTTAATACCAAATGGAAAAGCTGGGATTTTAATCAGGCAGTGCTTGCTTTTTATTTATCCTTTTTTTTTCTTTTACTATTTGAGAGATTGTTCTCTTCCATCGATGGTATAGTAGGTCTCATATTTAATTCAATAGTCTCAACAATGCAATTTATGTGTACTTGGTAGAGAGTGACTAAGGAAACAAGTGATTCCCCTGGCTTCTTCTTTATCTGCCGTGTGGCTATTGACTTTCCAGAGTCATACCCAAGACCTGGTATAATATTGGCATCTAAGATCCACAGACTCGGTAGCTGAAGTATGCAGCTACTATGTGGCATGGCGGGTATTCCAAGTAGAGTGCTGTGACTATAGATTCATGGTGCACTGCTGTATTACTCTATACTGACTTCTCTCATTGGAGTATTGTGGCAATGTTTCTTGGTGTCACTCTTTGGCCCTTGTAGCTTGTTCTTGCTTGCCATTATCTGTGTTTGTATTTTTCTCATCAAGTATCTGTAGCTTTCCCTACCTTCTTGAAGCTTATCTGCTTCAAGCCAGGGTCATTTTATGGCCAGCATGGTGTAGGAACTCCAGAACCCAAGCTAAAATGTGTGCCTTTCTCTTACTTAGTCTTTAGCAATCATTGGTTTAAGTGGGAGCTTATGTTAATAGATGAGAATCTTCATTTAATAGAAATGTTTAGAGTTATGCTTAAGGACACACAAGCATGGCAGGACTGGTATCAGAATCTCATCACCTTGGTCCCTTCACAGTTTTCCATAAACCAAATAGGCTACAAATTCATCATTGACCACACGGCTTACAACTAATATTCTTCTACTTCTGTAAGTTTTTAGCACAGTCTTCTATCATAATCTAAACACAGGAAGACCAGAGGTAAAGAGAAGTAAACAAACAGTGTTGAGAACTGCAAATGACCAGTCTGGTTTTCCTCCTCTCTCACTGAGACCCACAGTTGTCATCCCTCCCTAAGAATGCAGAGTATTTGACACTAGAGCGTTGAGCAATTTGACCCCAGTGAATGAATACATGTCATCTCACAGTCTACCTCTGCTTTCATAGATGCCGTATCCAGCCTGGGGCATTAGAATCTCCTCTCCACCACGCCTGTCCTCCCACCCACCCACCTCCCTCCCTCCCCCCACCCCCACCACCCCCTCCCACGCCCCCGCCCAACGCCCCTGGCTTCCCTTGCAAACATATAATCTGGTCCACCTGCATTCTTGTATGTTTAAGCTCCAGCAAAGAATCAATTGTGGGAATGACAGAACTGCCAGAGAGAATTATGACTTCACTGCCTAACAAGCGTGTGCGTTCATTGAAGGGGGCCGAGAGGCAGACGAGCGGAGGAAACGAAGAAGAAGAATATGCTTGCGGAGAAGCTTGCTTTGGGCTCTGCACCCTGCCTTGCTGCTTGTCAAGGGTGGATTTACCAGTCTTTCCAGGTGCAGCCACCTTAAACTTCTTTTCACAGCGCAGGTAGAATTCTTGCCTTTTATCTCATGTGGTAACGAGAGGAGAGGATAACGATATCACCTGCCTGGCCTTTCGAGTTCCTGGGTATGGGCACCATTTATGCTGAGCTCCTCCCAGCTCTATACACCACTTGCACTTTCATCCTCTAAAAACTTTGCCTACCTGTTACGGCAAAGGCTGAACTTTTTAACCAAGTTCAGGAAACTCTCGAGTCCCTCTTATCCCTGCTATCTCTGAATCTCATGATGCTCTGGATACTTCTGGAATGGCTTATCAATATTTGGGGTTTTTTGGTTTCTTTCTGTGTTTTGTTGTTTCTCTTGTGTTCTGGTCTTTCAGTATGATCATTTATAAACTGTATTTCTCTGATTTTTGCCTGTCTAAATCATAGGCTCCTCTAAGATCCAAATGTATTTTTATTAGAAAGTTTGTTGTAAGTCCCCAAGCTGGGTGGGGTTCCCTGTCAATTTCATCTCCATGTCTTCTACATCCTAGCTCATTACTCATAGTATTTAGACATGTACTTTGATATGGTTTGAGAGTATAACATCCCCTTACAGGCTCACATATGTAAACCCTTGATCTCTGGCTTAGTGGCACTTGTTTTAGAACATGGGGTCTGGCTGGAGGATATGATTGCTGGGTGGTAGGCTTTGAAGTTTACAATCCACCCTGATTCTTCCTTCTTCTTGCCTTCCAATCCTTCCAGATATGAGCAAGCAGCCTCCTGCACCCACTACCATGCTTTCCTACCATATGGATAACACCCTCAAACACAGAGCCAAAGTAGACCCTCCCTGCAGTTGAGTGTGTGATGGCAGCAACAATAAAAGTAGCAAAATATATACCCTTTGTACTAGATGTGGCCTCTGCAGAGACTGGCACCATTCCTAAGTCAATGCTGTTTCGCTAGCATCTAGTTAAATGCCTGACACATAAATCGACCCTGAATAAATGAATGGAAATCAATTATATGCAAAATCAACAGGAGTGTTTTCAGTTTTTTAAGATGGGGGAAAAGGTTAAAAGGGGTTAAATAAGTTGCCTAAGGGTGCACAATTAGCAAATTGAGAAGCCAAGCTTTAAGCTCAAGATGGATTTCCAAACCCACTGTTCACAATCACATTGCAGCCTTTGCTTCTGTAATGTTTCTTACAGCTATCACAGAAAAAAAATTAGTATAGCCTGTTTATCTTAGAGAACAAATTTGCAGAAAAGGCTGCCAGGATCCCGGAAGCTGATCTTTCTCTTGTCTGATGTCATTGCCACAGGAAAGAATCTAGGTGCATTGCCTCTCTTCTCCATCCTGGAACATGGCTTCTGCCTCTCAATTATAGGTGCTAGCGGATACAGGTAGGATTATTTGACCCTGCCTACACATTTACATAGAAAAGAAAGGAAGGAAGAAAGAAAGGAAGAAAGAAAGAAAGAAAGAAAGAAAGAAAGAAAGAAAGAAAAGAAGGGAGGGAGGGAGGGAAGGAAGGAAAGAAGGAAAAGAAAAGAAAAAAGAAAAGAAAAGAGAAAAGAAAAGAATACAGTGTGCTTCTTACATTCTTAGAGAGATTGCCCAGGCAACAAGGACAGACCCAGCTGAGACATGCCACAGCATCTGCACATTCTTCCAGACTGATGCCTGCTTCTGTGGGGCAGCAGCCAATTGTGTTTACACACTCTTTTAACAGTGTGCCATACAGACATTCATCTGGATACAGGTTTCTTAATATTCACACAGATAGCTAAAACTACAGCTCCAGATTTTTACAGTGTGCTCAAGTGAGAAGCTCAATGTTTGATCTACAGGTGAAAAGCTCACTAGTTCAATTTGCGAGCTTGTCACAATAGAAAAATTGGCCATTGAGTTACACATTCATTTAAAAAATTGAGTTAGTTCATTCAATGGCAGCTGCTGACACAGCCTGTCTCTTAATAGCTGTGTCACTTTCCATGACATCCTCATCATGAATTTGTTCATCTATATAATGGGCTTCTAAACATGAGTAATTGCTGAAGATACATTAGTGAAAACTGAGAAAATGTGAGTATTGTACATAATTCGTGACATAGAACCAGTATTTAAATGAAAGTAATTATTGGGGATTTTTTTTCTATCTGAAACAGCATGGAAAGGTTGTATTTTCTTCCTCTGTATCAATTTTAAATTTTGTGGAGTAACAAATTAGTCTGATGTTTGATCCAATAACTAGTCACTTAGGTTTCAAACTCTTGGTGTGGGCTGTCTTTGATATATACAATAAAGCAGAGCAGAGCACAGATATATCCAATGGGGGATGAGGAAATGTGCTCAAAGCATCAACCACGGTATGTGCAGGCAGGAGAAAACCATGTAGTATCTAGATCTTTGGTGGAAATCATACTTTCCTGAGAGCCACTATTGAGCTCTTCAGGGAAGGCAGCAACAATGCACGAGGTTTCTCTCAGAAGCACTTTCCAACTGGCTTAGTGGAGCACAGGATGCTGTGTTTTGGTACATAACTGCATGTCTGTCAGTCTCTATCAGACTGATTTTACAGATGATAGCTGGTACATGTACGTAAGAGGAAAAGATGCTGGCTATACACAGAGAATCCTAGACCAGTAGGAAGCATCTATCAGCTGGTTCCTAGCCTTGGACACTTTATGTGTGCATAGGAATGTATATATGTATTTGTGTTTATGTGTGCCTGTATATAGGCATACATATATGTATATTGTATGTGTGCATGTATTTGTATGTGTGTGTGCATGTGTTTATGTATACGGGAGTGAATAAATGTATTAGTTCTATTCATCCATCTTTTTTTTAAAATGGCCACATACCCTTTCATTGTATTAGAAAGCCATTCTTGAGGCATAGTTTAGAAAATTTAAAGTAACTTATCCTTTGACTATAAAAACCCCTATGAAAAACATTTAAATGAAATAAAATATGTCCATGACTATTTCTGCAAACTAAACCATAGAAACCAGGTTTGTTCTTTTGTTTTTGTTTTTGTTTGTTTGTTTGTTTGTTTTCGGGAGTGGTACAGGGTACAATGTGTAAGTTATAGCCTTTGTTCTTGAGGTTTAAGAAAAAATCCAGAGAAACAAATTCAGAATGAATAACCTCCAAATACTTATTTACAGATCTAGCAACAGTGATTAATATTTCCAAACAACCTAGGATTTTCTATTTTAAAAAGCACACCTCATGGAGTGCTAATTAATAAAAGATGTCTTATTAATGTCCATATAATAATTACCCAAACACAATTCCATCTGCTAAGTAGTCAGCAACAAGACAAATGACTGTGTTCAGTTAAACAGATTATCAAATGCCTTTGGGAATACAATCTAATAGCCCCAACTAAACCATGAATCAAATAGCCTCTCCTTTTGCCACGTGGGCAGGCAGCAATGATACCATCTCCTGTGTGAGGGATGACAGAGCAGAGGAGACACGTGGCATCTCTCTCTCTCTAGAGAACATGATCGCGCAAATGACGTGGCTCATTGTATCTGTCTCTTGCAACCTCTGTACTGAAGCTTAAGATTTGGTTTCATAAAAAGATATAAGAAAAAAGGCCCCAAAGATGTCACTTCCAGTTAACCACTGTCCTACCCACAGCATTCAGTGAAGTTTCTCAGCGCTAATAAAGAAGGGATTTCATCTTCCTGAGGCTACGTCGTCATTTCAATTCTGCCTGTCTTGTGACATTCATTACCCACCTGTCACACAGCTTGTGACAGGCACCTTAAGAACAGAGACCACCTCTTTTGAGCTTCTTAGAGTTAACAACAACATGAACAGTGACAACAAGCTGTGCCTAAGAACCATTTCTAGTGACGTTAAGTCACTTGGATGTGTGCTTTCATTTACTCAGCTGCTAATTCTTTAAAATGTGTCACTTCTTTTTCACAAACAGTGCATCCTCATGTTCTGTATGACACGTCGGGTGTGGATGAATGACAAAGCTTGGGTTTGTTCCTAGATGTGGAAGCATCTCAGCCTGTGCTATCAAACACTACGCTGACTTGCACCTGCTCCAAGCAATGCCTATGTCAGGGCTAAGTAGGTAGCAGACATCGGTAAGAGTTGCACCCTCGTCCATATTTCTGCCTGCATGTTCGTTCTTCATATGACGTCAAAGGCTATCATTTGCACTGTGAGTATTGGTTCTCCAAAAGTATCTGGGAAAGTTCCTCTTACCTTTTTGTCATCATTTTTAACATAAACATCTCTCCAGGGATTTCAGTATCTGTCAGAATGATACTCACAATTGGCCTTTTCTCCCCCCTGTTGTTCTGGAGTTACTCACATGTTGGGCTGCCAACTAGGTCTTAAGAGGCAGCCCAGTGTTCTTGGCACTCTCTCCCAACTCCCTTCAGCATCCTGGGGCTCTCCAACCTGATAGGGCAGGAGCTTAGGGCCTAATTGCCACTGACTTCACAATAGTCTGTGTTTCCTGTTGATGGGATAATGGGCTTTTGCTAGTTTAATCCCCTCAGCACACAGAAAAAATTCTTTCATCCTGATAGTAACACTTCTGCCATGCATCCCACACACTTGGAGGCAGTACTCTTTACTCTTCGCTCTAGAATAGAACCAGTAAGCACATGCTCAGTTCAAATGGATGACTCTATTCTGACCAATGAGAGACAAGGTGCTTTTTGACTTAGAAATCCAGCAGCAGACTTCTTTTTACTCATCGCCAAACAGTCATGTGGACAAGTGAAGATCCATAAGGTTCATGAATCATTTTGGAACCCTAAAAGAATCCAACTTTCAGAATAAGAAAGTAGAGTAAAGAGCTGAGGACAAAATTGGAAAGGAATGGGTTTGGATAAAACCACTTAAGCTTAGTGCCAAATCCTGGACTGCATCCAGGTTTTTACAGAAGGTGAGAGTTGTGATTCTTTCTCTTGATCAAGATGGTCTTGAGATCAGAATTTTTTCTTCTGACATTGATACTAGAATATTTTTAGGAAACAATTTAATAAACATAAGTGGCGGCTCTGGCTGTTTCCTGCTCATTGTCATATCCGTCTCCCCTACCACAGGAAATACAACTCTCACAGTAGTCTGCAGGACCAGAAGATCCCTTACTGGCTCATCCAGCACTCATCTGGGAAAGCCTTGATAGAACTGATTGCGTGTTTTAGGTATGATCACACAGTGCCCTCATGTATGTTGACGACAGGGAAGCCTCCCCACTGCTTTGTCTATGGTTGTCACAAAGCCTGATTGTGAAGACATGATGAGATCACTGCCATGGGACCAGAAGTCACAGTACACTCACAAAGAGCCCAGCCCAGCCCAGCCCAGCAAAACTCATGTGGCCCCTTGCAAGCTATCATTTATACTAAAGGTTTCCAAAATGGACTGATAATTACCAGCTCCTTAGAAAGGAGTGTTCTCTCAGCCTTACATAGGATATCTCCATCAAATCCCTCAACGTAGAGCTCAGGGATCCCTGAAAAAGAAGGAGAAGAGGACGAGGAAGAGGAAGAGGAGGA
>JADRCD010184151.1:0-11750 GCA_019843815.1 Montemys delectorum
ATACACACACTCACACACACTCACACATACACACACACACTCACACACACACTCACACATATACACTCACACACATACACACACACACTCACACACACATATACACATACATACACATATACACACCCACTCACATATACATATACCTACACATATACATACACTCATACACATACACACACTCACATACATACACTCACACACATACATACACATATAAGAAAGCAGAAGAGGGATGATTTGGGCAAAGGACTAAGACTATCAAGGGAGGTAGGAGAAATGAGGGCAGCTGATAGGGAACCATATGAGAACGCTGCAAAGACTTACATGTACTGGAACACCACAATGAGATCTATTATTTTATATACTAACTAAAGGATCAATTAAAAAGAAAGCATGAAATTAAAGTAAACTCATTTGACCATTATGAGAAAGGAAGGTAAAGTGAAGTAGTTTCATCCCCAACTAGTCCTGTGGGAGCTCATCACACCCTGAACCCTCAAGTATTCTCTCTGGGGTTTACCTGAGATGGGTGCCATTTATGAAAGTCTGTGGTGAGGTAAAAGACAATCAGCAAGTGAAAGAGCTCAAGATCTGAGACCATGTTTGGAGGTATCAGAGGAAGACAGGACCTCAGGCTGTGGACAGACACAGAAATCAGAGAGAGCCAAGGCTGGGAAGCAGCCTGGCGTCTCACTATCAGCAGGCTGGCTCATTTCTGAAATGTGAGAATAGAACCTAGTTAGCAAAAAGATAAATCTGAAGTTAGAAAATGAAGACATTATGAAGAACGGAAAATCCACCTATTCTCCCAGGGACATGGCACCCTGGGCCAGGCCCATCCAGGATCCTTTGGCACAATGACAGAGCCATTTAATGCTTAACACTGCAGATTCCGCTTTACCTAATACGCTCTTACATGTCCATGGAAATATGAAATGATGCTATTTGCACAGAAATGATTATAATAGAAGCTACCCCTCTCAGGAACACAACATCTCTATATTGAACAGTGGAAAAAAACCAAGCAGCCAATGACACATTCTCTGACAGGGTAAGAGTGTCACTCCAAACTGAAAATGAGTCAGTTGGGTCGGTATTTATACAGCAGGAAAGTACAAGTATAAGTCACAATTTAAAGCAAGATGTATGCTGGTCCTTAGAAGTATACATAAACATACATGTAGACATTCATTAATAAACTGGCATTTGGCCATGAGATTATGACCTGTAAATGCACCGTGAAAACTTGTTTCTGCTTTGTGGAATGGCATAGCCTCGGGCCTATCTAAAGAAGTATGTTGATTACAGTGTAATTCTGGGAGTGCTGATATATATCACAACCAGAATAGAAAAATACTTCACACAAAGGAGTCAGAGTAATGGTGTACGTGTGCTATGTCACAATGGGAGGTCTTTACTTATTTATACTAAGTGTGTCCAAGAACACTGTATTCCAAGACCCTCTATGGCTGGCTTTCTTGGTGTTTGTTTGATTGGTCTAGAGCATGGGGCGGAGCTAGCAAGTCGCCAATCATCACAGCCAAACCCTTCTTCTAGCATCCCAGTTGGCCATCTCCCGCCTTCAAGCAGCAAGCTTCCGGAAAACAGGGAGTACGTGTCCACTCTTCCTCCAGAAGCCTCCCTTCTTACACAGAGTCTCCCCTGGGATCTGATGGCGATCTGAAGGACAGGCACGGCTGTCATCTTCAGCACCATCAGAAGAGAGCCACAGAACAAATACAAACGTGTTGTGCTTCGTTCTGACCTGTCACATTGCACGCAAAGCTCTCCATAGTCAGTTCATGAAGAGGAGCTAGTATATCGCACAGGTGCCGAAACCAACCAGGCCCAGTCCTGACTCAGACCCAGCACATCTCACATTTAGCAAAATGGAAACAGACACGCAATGGCAGTATAACGAATGGCAGGGCAGTAGGACGTAACGACAATAACTAGAGGACAGCGATCAAAGCAGGCTTCCTGGAGGAGGAAGTGACAAAGAGAGTGATTAAGAACCTGCGATGCAGAGAAGCAGAATCCGGACTACTGGAACAGTGTCACAGAATCCCAGCACCCAGTAGTCTACAAAGGTAAGAAGAGTGATGTTGTGGGTCTCAAGTTCAGGTCACTGAGGCTGGGCCAACGCAGAAGCCTGGATCGTGAGACAGGGTTAGTGTTTTGGCATAGGGTAAAATATTAGAGTAGTGGAGCGAGGGCAGGAAGATGGGCAAGAAAAATCCAGAGAAGGCCAGGGACAGGTCTCACGGCAGGTGTGTAGGAATAGGCAGCGGGCAGCGGGCAGCGGGCCTCTGCATGTACTGCTAAGATCAAGGCTAGGTTCCGTAACCCTGAGCCTGAGACTCAGAGCCCATTCTGCCCACTGAGGCACGCCACTGCCTCCCTGAAAGCTGAGAAGAGAAAGGTTTTCATGGAGCCCAGCTACGCTCCTTCCTCCTCCAGAAGCAGAGTGACTGCAACAGAGTAGACAGCGGAAGAGCTTCTCTGAACGACTCAGACGACACACAAACGGCTCTTTATCAAGTACACTTTATCAGGAGGATTTCCTCCTCCTCCCCACACAACAAAGCTTCTAAAATGATCACAACGACGGACGTGGAGGATTCTTTTCCCCCAGCCAACCCGTGAAAGCATTTTTGTCATGGTTACTGTGTCTGCTTCGCGGCCAAAAAGGATGCTGCTTCTTTGCGACTTACTCACAACAGTGCCCCCAGTCTATGAAAAGAGACCAGGGTGCCAAAGGACCAGTAGACCAGCCCTGAAGGAGGAGGCCTTCTCCAAAAGCAGGTCGTATCTGCACTCCAAGAAACTGAATGGTTAAGGCATACATTACTGAAACCCCCTCTCTCTTCAGTCAGCCAGACCAGATGTGAATATTAGCAGACAGTTCCATACGGAAGTACATTGCATAAGTTACTTTTGAGTCACTCGGACCAAAATACCTAATCTAGACAATTAAAAAGGAAAAATGGTTTTTTTTCTTTTTAATTGTCTAGATTAGGTATTTTGGCCCATGGTTTCAGAGTTTGGTCCATGATTGCTTGCTCGGCCCTGTGGGCTTGGGCAGAACACAATGACAGGAATGTGTGAGAGCAGTTGTTCATGTCATAGCAGAAGGGCAGTGGAAAGGGAGGCTGGGCCCGGACGCCAGGCTATGACCTCTAGTAACCTATTTTAACCACCCAGGTTCCACCTGCTAAAAGTTCTAGAGCCTCCCAAAAGAGTGCCAGCTGCCGGGACACAAGCATTGAAAGCACACGGGTCTGTGGAGGGTGTCCCAAACCCATGGAATGCTAGCCTGCCTAGGAGAGAAGCTGCTGCTGTCGTCTCAGACATAAAATCTTACAGGAAGAGTGAGAGTTAGGAGCCAGCCGAGACATGAGTGTGTCACTGCTCGCTGCCACCTAATTGGCAGAACTGGAGAAAGATTAAGTGGGCGTGCCTTTCCCACCAGAGTATCATCAAAAATGTCCCTAGCTGAGGATGAGTCCTGAGAGGCAGCTGGCCTCGTGGAGAAGAGAAAGCCTGGTGCTCGCGGAGATGCAGTCATACGGACGGCTCTAGAACCTTCCTAAATGGAGATTCCCACTCTCCCCTGTGCTGTCCTGACATCTCATCTCCTGGCCCTGGCTTGAGGCCACCTAAGGGGCTGAGCCCTGCCTAGTCCTCCTTGTAGCAAAACCCTGGTTCAGAAACAAAAGCTTCAGCCCCACAGTCCACCTTCCAGGTCAAAGTCCTTGCTGTGGCTGCACACCAAGACCTCTGCCTGGCTCTCAGAAGTGGCTCAACACTGCGCCTTGTTAGTGTTGAAGAAAACAAAGCTTTTTATTTGGGGAACTGCAGGCTGGGAATTGAAACGGAAAACAAAGTACTTATCATTTAAGCGGGAGAGGTTCTGTTGATTTGCCTCGTTTTAACCGAAAGAAAACAACAAAATCTGGGTCACAGATTTTTCCAACTATTTCATGAAATAGTACAGGTAGAAAACCCTTGGGATTGCTAGGGGTGGGCCAAGCTGGGCCAGACTTGAGCTTGGGTCTAAGACATGTGGGCTTCATTACATTGGACAGTGAATGTACTGCCAGACCCAGGGCATCCCCAGCAGAGACAGGAGTTACTATCCACCCCTTGTCTCAGACCTTCAGAGTGTGGCTATCAGATTCATCTCCCCTGTTGCAGACCCTTGGACAGGTCACTCTTCTGTTCTCACAACACCACTCCCTTCCCTTCCTAAGTTGACACTCCTTGTTCAGAATGCATAGCTGAAATGTGGCTCCCACCTCATCTCTCCTACACCGCTTCCCCTGATGCAAAGCCCTGGTCTCCTGCCTGCCTTTCTGCTCTGAGCTTCTCCCTGAAGATCCCCACTCCCAACCCTTCCGGCCCCATCAATCCACATTTCTTTCTCAGCCCCAGTCTTAGAGACCCTGTGACTAGGATAGGCAACAGAGTTCTAGGGGGACATTAATTTGAGGCTCTGCCACTTTCAAGTGTGACCTTGGCGGAGTCACTTAATCTCACTAAACTTCAGTTTCCTCCTCTTAAAATAAGTGTGAAGCCCTTGGCTGGCCAGGCGACTGTGGAGAGCCAATGAATCATCTCATGTCAAATGTCCTCTCTTCCCAGAGGCGTGCTGAGCTCCCATCTCCCAGACAGTCTTTGTTCTTCTTCATGTGTAATTTGCAATAATTATCCCATGGCATGATTTCTGTTTGAGGTTCTGACCCCACAGATGCCTGGTTTCTTTTCAAGAAGGTATACTTACTTCCTTTCATCTCTCTATTACCAGGAAATGAACAAAATTTAAATATGCCAAACACTGACTGGGTCTACCTCCTACCACACCCGTTCCAATAAATACTTCCACTTCCAATATGTTTTACTAGGTTGCCCTGTGCTGTAACAACTGCCTGCATACATTATTTCTTTTCCTGGATTGTAAGTTCTTTGGAACTATGCGTTTGTCTGGGCCTATTTTAAGTTTTATTTCTTTAATTTACATACAGCAAAGTTCATTCTTCCTAAACGTATGGCTCCGTGAGTTTTGACAAATGCACGAGGTTGTGTAACCACTTGCCTGAGACATTTTTATTCCTCCCAAGGTACTACCATTCTATAAATATTTACTGACTAAATAAATGAGTAGCGGAATGAACCAATACTTGCTGGGAAATGTTTCCACGCCAGCCACCGGAAAATTTCGAAGTCCAAAACAATACAAAAGACAAGGTTATAAGTGTCGTGTCTCCTTTCTGCAAAGCAATTTCTCAATATCAGAAATCTCTAGGAAATATTTTCAGCCTCTGGCGTGAAGCTTTCAGTTCTGTGGTGAATCCAGAGAAAATAATCAGATAATCATGATGGTGTCGTGAGGCCCAGGAAGGTCACAGGTCACTGCCCACAGCAATGACAGGGATAGCCACAATAGAATAGTGAGTGACACCAAGGTGCTCCAGCATCAGGACATTAAAATTAAGTTTTGTATAAATACTTGATATGGAGTGTAATGCATAATTATGTAATATGAAGTTAACTGTAAAGACAACCTATAAAACAATATGCTAACAATATATAGAGTATAAACTTTGTGCATGTTGAATAATGAAATTCATATTTAAAATATATGTGTGAGGGGAGAGTGTAAGTATTAATCTAATTTTACAAAACAGACTATATGCAAGTTGGTACCCTGGTCAGTGGATGCTAGGGCATTTCTTTTCCTTCACTGTTTCCAGATTTTCAAATTTCCTTCACTAGGTATTCCCACTTCCATAATGACAAAAAAAAAATTATAAAAATAGAGTTGAAAACCCTTTATTTCTGCTTTTTAAAAAAAAAAATCTCCTAACCTTTATTTCCTCTCTCGATGATTCAGTGGTGGCTAAATTTTCACGTTGGAGATGTGGCATATGGCTCCGCTTAAAGGAGAACGTGCTTGCTGTCGGAAGCATGTTCAGAAATACTCCATCCCACTGGAGGGTGACACATGCCAGGCAGAGCTCCAGGAAGCAGCCCCTGCCCTGGGGGCTGAGGCTTCCTCCTGTTACAGCAGGAGGACGTCAACGTCAAATAAAGGATGATGAGCAGGGTCTCTGGCTCAGCGAGATCAGTTTTCACCGCTAAAAGGCTACATGATTTCCTCTAACCTCAAACAAGTGGAATGATGTGTCAGTCATTTCTGTGTCCCTAGCAACGTATCTCTCGGAATGGCATGAGCATCCTTCTCATTGCATAAGAGGAAAAAAAAAATCTAGAAACTCTCCTCAAGCCTTCTCTGGTTTACCCCTAAAGCTTCCGTTTATCAAATACCTTACTGACTTCTCAGACTTCATCACCAAGTTGGCTTTAATGTTCACTGGCTTCTATCTTTACTGCTCCTTGTGGCTCCTATAAAGTGCTATTGTCTCTTTCATGTTATATCTGCACTGTATATGTATCTAATGTATACACCATTAGCATACCTTTTTACACCTACTCATCTCTATTTTACTGTTTGCAAGATAATTTGAAAGCATACCTCTATATCCCAAACCTTTACGACAGTGCCCAATATATATAGCACATGTTAAGTAAACATTTGGTGAGTGGATAAATAAATAGAGGGCCATCATCATGTCCTCTTCACACTCACAGAAGCAGGGATACATCCTAAATAAGGAAAAAGAGCTTTCTCTGTTTCCAAAGCTCTCTTGGTGCAAAATCAACCTTCACTCACTGGGGGAAAAAAAAACAACCTGCCATCACTTCCCAGACCCCAACCCAGTCCAAAGTCAAGTGCCTGTCTTCCTTCCAGGAGAGTTCACAGCTAGCTGCAAATATTCCACTCAGTTCTCCCAGCCCATAACCTTAGCTATAGTGTTTACTACTGTGAAGACTATCAGATACATTTAAATATGCTGTAAAGGTCAGACAATTGAGGCATTCCCCTCTTTTAGAATCCATTTCCCATCGTGGCAAAGCTGAGGCTCCCAGCACTCTCTCAGGCTCAGCTCTGAAGGTAACTGATGAAGCTTTTTTCTCTGCTGTAAGGACAACTTCATCATGTCTTATATTCTATGGGATAATGGCTCTAAACCCATCTGTTACAGGCGGGAGCAGCAAGTGTTGAAAGCCACAGTCGAATCTTAACTTCTCAGCCATCACCCTCAATTTCAAAAAAAAAAAAAAAAAAAATCAGCTGTTAAAAGCAGCCTCACGTTTCAAAGAGTTAGGAGAGAATGATCAGGGGGCGGGAAGGCATCTAGCCAGCAAATGCAGAGTCCCAGTCATCAAGGTGAGAATATCTGAAGGTGGAACGTGTGGCTTTAAAGCCCCGGCCTCATTCCACCTACTCCAGACCCTTCCCTGGGGAAGAACATTTCCCCCATTGCCCTGATGTACTCTTCACTGATTCTTTTGAATGAAATGGTTCATATGTTTCTTGAGGAAAACGGTGAAATGAAGAAACTCCTTTCCTAAGTAAACACACACTACAGACAACTACAGACATCACATAAATCTTCCACTTAACATGGGGGGGGCATTGCAGACTACCAATACATCTCTAAGAACAAAGACCCCCCCCCAAAGGACTTGTTTTATATTGTCCTTTGACTGACTATGTGGTCTAGGGACACGTATTTGACCTCTCTGTGCTGCTGTTAGCTAGGGTGGAAACTAAAGACACTTCAAGTTAGTTTCTAATAAAAAAAGTTAGACAGTGGAAACTATATATTTATCTAAAAATTTTACAGCATCTTTCTCAACACTGCACACTGCTCTTTGGGTTCTATAATGTAGGCTTGAGTGATCTATGAGGATTAAAATAGGATCTCAGAGACAGAGTTAGGAAATAAATAAGACTGAGATTTACCCAAAGAAGAGAATTGAACAACAAAGAAAGAAAAGAATATATGGACAGAGAACAGGGAACATGAAAGCAAGGGGAGAGGAAAGCTCTATGCACAGTGACAGTAGTAGGCATGAAGAAGTGAATGCACACAGTGTGACTTTTAATCATGCTGCCCCCTTTCTTCCCTCTGATCTCAAACTCCACCCTCCAGAAGAAAGTAGTAATGACAGGCATCAATCCTAAAGCTTTCACAGACTCTGCTGGGCATGTTCAGTTGCTCCATTTTGTCATACTATCTCCCAGGGGAAACCTGGACTCCTTAGGGTGACGCTTACGCCCATCTCCAACTCTAACTCCATGAGCCAGACTCCATTCACCTCAATTTACAAAGCCGTCCACATTCTTCAGGCCCTTCTAAGAAGAATGGGAAATTTTTGAGATTTCCTGACTCTTCTTAGCATTTTTTCATATCAGATGCCCTTTGGTCTCTCTTTCCAAATAAGCCAAGTCATGAAATGTGGCTCCTTCTTCACAAAATTAGGCCTAATCCTTCAGCTGGAATTGTTCTGTGTTCTCAGGGCAAGATGTTCCCAACTCTCCTATGACATCCTACCAGTGCTTTGTGCATAGGTCACCTTCCCCTATCAAGGCAATCAGTAAAGCACAGGCCACAACATGTTTGACTCATAGTATCCTGCTCCTCATTAGATGAAGCCAGGTCCTAGAAAGCTCAGTCTGCCTCAGAGAGGACTTAGAGCAACACTAGGCATGATTTCTTCCATTTACCTCCTTAGCAACCATACTGTCATGAATGAATAAGAGAGACACCCTTCAAGATATCTGGAGATGATTCTTCAGGTCTTCAGGTACCTCAAACACAAACAAACCCATCTCCAGTCTTCTCAAGAGGAATCAAGCCAGTTTGCCCTATTCGTATAATTTCTATCCATTCCAGTTTCCTGCATAGTCTCCACTCTCTAAACTTCACCCCCAACTGCGTTGGCTCTGTTGACTTCGGAAGATGGAGTGTCATCTTTCACAGGATATGAGGTAAGGATCCCTCTTCCATGACATAGCTCAGCAGACAGACATGACAAAGTGTGAGGGCTCATTGCTAACAGTGGATAGGTCATTTCATTAAGGCCTCTGCATCCTTGTATAGCACAAGTCCCCATCCTACCTCTCTACAGTGCAGCTTTGAAGAGGATATGAAGTAAGGGGATGGAGGCACATGTAAAGGTATCAGTTGAAGTAGGGGAAGAAGGAGTCTATCACTAAATTCACATTGAGGCTCCCTTAACACAGAAAAAAATTATGTGAAATTTTTCTAATAGCCTCCTTCGTCCTCTCCGTGATCCATACAGCCAAAGGCTTATGCATGTGGAAAGGGAAAGATAGAAGAAGTGGGTCCAAATCCAGATTCTGAGACTTGGTGTTTGAGTCACATTGAGTCAGGCTCCATCTTTGATGAGCACTTGACTCTCCACCTTTAAAATTCACATTATCCTGTGTACTCCATGTAACAAAGTTGTGGCCAGCTGGGGATGCAGCTCAGTGATGAATCAATGCCCAAGAACAAACCAAGGAGCTAGGTAATCTGTAAAGCACTACGGCAATATCAATGCATTATTATAAAAATAAAAGAAACTATCAGGTCGACAGTGTAATTAGATAACTGGGCACAAACCAAGGGCTGAAAACTCAAAACCATTCCGTCCCTGAGTTGATTTCAACCCTAGCATCAGACAGTAAGCAAGTTTAAGGATGGCTACTCGTTCTCCAACTAGAAACAGCTTTTGGTGGGAAGTTGCACATCTCTGTAATGGCAGTCAACATAGCCAATCAGGGAGACCTCACACCCTGGAGGAGGCCGAGGACCTCAAGCACGGGCTGGAGGAGAAAATGATTGGGGACAACATGCTGCATTTCATGAGAACAAAGAAGCAAACATTCTGTCACTCACCTGCAGTGAGAACTTGAGTGAACGAAGGAGCCCAAAGACTCATACAGAACCATGATGTGCATTCCCTACAACTCAAGACATCCAGAAAGAGAAAAGGAAAGGGAAAAGGAAGAAAGCCATGGGCAGGTAGCAGAAGAGAGGTTATTAGAAAATGCTTACAGAAGCGGCTTTCTAAGATACCTTAGCCAAGGAAACATCTCTTTAAAAGTTATGTGGGAAGCCAATGGGAAGGAAAAGGTAAAATCAAACTGAGCTGGCTGAAGAGATCTGAGTACTGCTGTCCAGTCCCACGGCCCCTCCACTAGGCTGCTGAGAGACATGTGAGGCCCCAGGGAATGTGGCATCAGGTAAAGCTCACTGACACAGGAAGGCAAGTGTCTGAGACAAATACTCCCCCCAGCTCTCCTTTCCCTATCTGTCCCCCGACCTTTCAAGACAGGGCTCCCTCCTCCTGTGTCCCTCTCCTTCCTCTTGCCTCATTTTCCCGTTGCCATTCCAGATAGACGTGATCATGAGACACAGTTCTGTTTCTCTTCAGGTGTGTATAATTTCTGAGTTGCTTCCTGGCGTGTTTTGAATCAGAACTGCCCCCGTAGGTTCATGTGTTTGAACACTTGGTCACTATCTGGTGGTGATGGTGTTAAGGGAGGTCATGGAAACTTTAGGAGAAGAAGCCGTCCTATAGGAAGTATGGCACTAGGAAAAGGCTTTGGTTTTGAGATTACAATTTAGTTACAACATACTTACCTTCCCCTTTCTCCCTCCAGATCCTCCCATATACGCTACCCACTCTCCTTGTTTACCAATTGTTATTGCATGCACATTTGTATACACAGGCATACCCATACATAGCAATAGATACGCAATTACAAATATAAATTCATATAACCTGTTCAATCCATATAATACGACCTGTCTGTGTGTTCTCAGGGATGACCATTTGGCACTTAACAATCAATAGGTGCGTTCTTCCCTGGAGAACACCATCTCTCCCCTTCTCAGATTTCTTCAGCTGCCTATAGTTTTTCAAGTAGGGTTGAGGCCTCATGGACTTTTCTCTGTCAGGTTTGGTGTGTTCGTCGGTGTCGTTCTTGGTCAGCTCATGTTTAAGTGGCTGTGTTGGTAAGACTTCTTGGGTGTATCTTTTGATATTACTAGGAGGCGCAATCATACAGCAAACTCCGTGATCTTCTGGCTCTTAGAATCTTTCCACCACGTCTTGAAGATGTATCCATCGGAACTAGGCGGCGCAGCTCTTCATGTTGATAGGCTGTGGTTTTCTGTAATGACCTCCCACGGCCTTGTCCTCTCTCTGCTTCCAGACTGCAGGTATAATGCTCTGGGCCACCCTCTTGCTCTGCTGGCATTCCAGGCTACCCCACCATGATGAACTGTCTCCCATATTGTTCCAGTTCCGTTTCAGTTGCTATGGTGATGTGCCCTGACAGAAAGCTACATAGGGGAGAGAGAGGGTCTATCGGCTTACAGTCCCAGGTTAGTGTTCATCATTGTGAGAAAGTCAGAGCGACAGGAACTTGAAATAGCTAGTCACGTGGTATCCAGTCCCCACTAGGTCCTTCCCACTATGCATGTCCCCTGCACTAATGTTTCTTAGCTAGTCCTCAAATGGGTGACACCTAACTGTCACACCCGGAGTAAGCTAATAGATCCTCCCATCGCCCGGAAGTCAGCCTGCCACTTATGTCTCTGTTTATGCATCCAGAATCTTGTGAAACTGTAGTTAAGTACCGGGTCATTACTGAAAATGGGAATGCTGAGGCGTGTAAAACGAGACTTAATGCCTCGGAATATAAAAAGCCATTCTAATCACTTCATCTAATTACCTGGAAGAATGACTCACCAAAATATTTTAAATGCCTTAAAATATAATGAAAGAAAAGAGAGAGAGAGAGAGAGAGAGAGAGAGAGAGAGAG
>JADRCD010184151.1:11850-24254 GCA_019843815.1 Montemys delectorum
GAGAGAGAGAGAGAGAGAGAGAGAGAGAGAGAGAGAGAGAGAGAAAATGGGAGCAATTGCTGAGTGAGCTGGCAACGGGAAGTGAGGCTCAGAGAACACAATTCCCATTTTAACATCAAAGACGCCAGGATCTGTCAGAATCATTGTAAGTTCTATTCTTATCAGCATTTCCACTTAAGACCTTAAAAGTGGTAGAACTTTGCTTTTTTCTTGGGATCTGAAGCTTGCCCTTACTGTGTATTACAATGACACCATAGGCTTTTACATATCCGTCAGCTCATGTAAGATTTTCGAGTCAGAACTAAAGTAATCCCTCAGTGATAGGTTCTTCCTCTCAGGCCCGGGTTCAAAACGTGCATCTCTGAACACAATGCCTTGAGATGGTCCTTAATCAGACACACAGCTTACGTTCCGTGTTGTCACTCGCATCACAAAGGTACAGAATCCATTCCCCCTGATAGCGCATTGTATCTGGAGCACATGAGCTACGTGAGTGGATGAAAAGAAACATTTGCACCAAGTGAGCATTCCTGGGTCTACCACAGAGTCGGTCCTCATACAGGAGTAATGGTTTCAAGCTCTGAATCACACTGACAGCTAGGCTTTCAGACTCCCATGTCACAAAGGAAATTCTAGTTTGAAAAGGGTGAATAACTTCCAGGGGTAGGCACTGCGCACTCATCCAGTCTCTCCCCTAGAAAACTGTTTAAAAGCCACTGTGTCCTAATGTAGCAGTCCAGATTTCTATGTGAGACAGCCTCCACCACCACCCTATCCCAGACAAGGAATCCTAGAGCCTGCGAGATAAAGAGAGATTCCTAAGGCTACAAAGAGTGGTAGATACAGGACCTCAACCAGGCCATGCCTGGCCTCTTACTACTGTGCTTCTCCTCTAACAAAAAGACAAGGACTACAAGTATGGAAAACCATCAACAAACTAGCTATTGGTTCCCACAGTATGCTGAGGAGGGCTCGGTCCTGGCTCACTGAGTAATGGTGTGTTTCACAGAAGGGGCAGCTTTAGAAATGGATGATGTAAAGGGAAGAACAGGATGATCTTGATGGAGGGATGGGGAAGGTGGGGATGTCATTTGGTCAACATCTTAACCTTGACTGGCTTGTCTAACACTGTGACGTGCTTAAGAACCTTCTAGAAAGCTGGTTGAAACAGGGGCTCCCAACTTTCTCTTTTCTACCTAGGACTAGAGTCAAGGCATGGGAACTGAGATTTATATTTTTATTATTTCAATCAATTTCCTTAAAATACAGTTTTAGGTTCCTAGTAAAATTAATTTTCAAAAGCAGATAGTCTCTATAAACCCTCTAACCCCACATTCCCCAAGGCCTCCCTTATTATCAATCTCCTATATGGAAGCACCATTACACTCAAAGTCTATTGATTACATAAGTGCCCGCTGTTAGAACTGTACACTTTTTGAGTCTCAGCAAACATGGCATGTAGCCACCACTCTAGTGCCCTGCTTCATCACCTAAAATCCTCCGTTTCCCACTTATTCCCCCTTTCTTTCACCATTGTTTCCATAATCTTGGCTTTTCCAGAAACTCTGTGTGTGTGTGTCTCTGTCTCTATCGCACTCTCTCTGTCTCTTCATCTGTCTGTATGTCTGTCTATCTTTCTGTCTCTCTCTCTCTCTCTCTCTCTCTCTCTCTCTCTCTCTCTCTCTCTCTCTCTCTCTCTCTCTCTCTCTGTGTGTGTGTGTGTGTGTGTGTGTGTGTGTGTGTGTATGTGTATGTTTCTGGCTATCTCTCTGTCTCTCTGTGTGTGTCTTTCTGTATGTATGTGTTTGTGTGTGTCTCTCTGTGTGTTTGACTGTGTGTGTCTGTCTTCCTGTCTGTGTCTATGTGTGTCTGTGTGTATACGTGTGTCTGTCTGTGTGTGTCTGTCTGTGTCTCTGAGTGTGTTTGTATGTGTCTCTCTGTGTGTTTGTCTCCCTATGTGTGTCTCTGTGTCTCTGTATGTTTGTCTGAGTGTGTGTGTGTGTGTGTGTGTGTGTATGTGTGTGTGTGTGTGTGTGTGTGTGTGTGTATTTACACTGCATGGACTTTTCATATTGTCAATCAGTGTATTCTTTTCTGTTAACACTGTATTTACAGTTTCTTTTTACATTCTCATGACACAATAACATTTCCTAGCCTCTTATATTGCTTTATTTATATGGAAGTAACTCATTCATTCACCTTGTGAAGGGAATCTTTGTCCTCATAAGCTTTATCAACCATGAAGAGGTTGATATGAACGTCCCAGTGTAGAGTTTTGAGTGGACATACGCTTTCAACTCATTTGGGTAAATACCAAAAAGTGTGACTGCTGGGTAGTACTCTGAGAGCGTGTTTAGTTTTAAGATAAGCCACCAAACTGTCTTCCAAACTGTCTATACCATTTCTGTTCTCACCAGCAACAAATGCCAGTCTGTGGCTCATTATCCTTGCCAGCATTATGATGGTCAGCAGTCTGGAGTCTCATCATCCCAAGTTTGTGTTTTCTTTTTAAAAGCTTCACTGCAATCTTCATGCAAATGAATAGAAGTTTCCAGAATTACTGGCTTTATAAGAATAAAAACAGAAACCCTTACTGTCTGTTTTCAGGTTCTTTTATGAGGATTACATATTGAACTCATTGGTATAGCCACATAAATAAAATATTGACATCCTCCTCCAAGGCCCATTAGAAACAGACCTTTGCTCTACGTCACCAGGGGCCCACTGTGGCTCAAGAGGCTGAAAATTTGCTGTTTGGACCTCTCAATTTTTCTAGCATACTGCCTTGCAAAGGGAACAGAACTTCAAGCGAATCAGTAGACTGACTGTAACTGGAGCTATCAGTGCCTAGAACCTTTTTGGTTATAAAATATTTGCAATGTCCCCCACAGAATTATAGAAATATGTCATACTTCTTAGGCATCCATGATAGCTACAAATATAATCCTGGCTTAGCAGACATGGTGAAGCTGCGCACCTAGGCATGCTGATCCTGGAAGACTCCGCTGGGACCTAGGGATCTGTTTGTGCCTCGCTGCTGGTCACTCACTTTCCTTTCCTTCCCAAGGACCTGAGAGTTTGCACGAGTTACTTTTGTAGTAACTGTGACAGAACGCCTGGCAGAGGCCACTTAGGAGTAGAATGAGTTAGCTTACCACACAGATTGAAGATACAGTTCACCATGGCATGAAAGTTATAGCAGCCAGAGCCTGAGACAGCTGGTGACATTGCAAATGTAGCCAGAAGCAGAGAAGTTGGTACTCAACTCACTTTCTATTTGTTCAGTTGGGGACCTTAGCCCATGGAATGGTAGTGAGCACATTTATGGAAGGCTTTCTCACCTAATTAACTCATTTTGGCATGCTCAGGGTGTGTGTGTGTGTGTGTGTGTGTGTGTGTGTGTGTGTGTGTGTGTGAGAGAGAGAGAGAGAGAGAGAGAGAGAGAGAGAGAGAGAGAGACAGTTTTCATTTCCTGTGAAATCATTTGTTCCCTAGATTATTCTGGATCTTTCCAGATTGACAACCAACATTAGCCATCAAATACTCCACTACTTTCTTTCCATCTTCTAAACTTGTTCTTGTAATTAAAAAGAAGAAGAAGAACATTTCAACTGAAGCTAGAAACATTCTTCTAAGAAAACTGAAGTTATAGCCAAAATCCAAGGCTATAGAGACAGAGACATCATTCAGAGGTGGGGATTTATGGCAAGCTAGTATCTGGTGACAGGGTATCAAATCCAGTCCTGCTACATGGTTGTGTGACTTTAGGTGACTGACATAACCACTCCTCTCGAAATCTACTTTGCAAGACTGTGGTAAATAAAGGTCAGTCAAATGAATATAAGCAATATTGTAAATACCAAGAATACTCATGGATGGCCCCTCATTAAAAAATAATCAGCCTTTCTACAGACCCAAGATTGTTTGAACTCTTTCCTGGCCAACAGTGGCTTATCAAACAGCTGGGCCCATTCAACCAATGGCAGATGTAGCCCGCTTGGTTATTTGTTGAGCATCCAAGTCTATTATCTAGTGTGAAAGTAAAATTTAGAGAAAGGCTTCTCATTCTATCTTGTGAATTCACTATACACACCTCTTATCTAGGGTCTTTATTCTTTTCTCTTTTGACAACAGCACGTGCTCTCAGCCCAGCTTCATGCTTTGTTCTATCCTGAGGGAACAACTTCTTGCAAGTAACTTCACCCCTGCTAAATGCAGAAAAATTCCTGGGATTCCTGGCTCATTTTATCACTGGATACCATCTTGTCATAAGTGCTAGGATGCAAGCAGTAGAGAAATGGGTAGATAATGAAATTACTGAACACTCAAAGTGTCAGAGACTGACAGGCTGAGGCCATCCATCACCGATTATATGAGGCATTAACATGCTGCCTGCCTATCTCAGGACAAGCAGGCAACAGAAATACTAAATACTCTGGAGTGGCTTTTGTAAGAAACTAATTATTTAATGGACTGACAAGTAGCCAATACCCAAACAGTGTGGCCTGCCTCTGCCCCTAGAGTTGTTTTACACACATGCACCTGCCTCTGGAAAGACAGAAAACATCAGTGGCACTCAAATGTCAATCCCTCTTGTATCACCTTCCTCGTGAGCCACATGGGTGGCTCCCCTTTTTAAAAGTCACATTACTTGATTTGGGAACCGGGGGAATTGACTATTCCTACCAAAATGGAAAAATCAGTATCACCTACCACAAGTGCAGAGTAATCATAAAAGTAGGTGCAAAGGAGGGGAAATGTAGTTATTAAAGTATAGTCGATAGAGTTCCCTGTCATGGGCTCTGAGCCCGAAGCCTACTCTTTCTTTCTGAAAATAGAATATCATCAACTATAGAAAGGTGTAAAAAACATACTGGCCCCAAACAGATTTTTTTTCTCCTTCACGTCCTAGAAGGATTAAAACAAACTGAAAAGGCATGAATTTAATCACCAAGTGAGCCAATGTTATTTTATTACTACATTTATGTGCTAGATAAACTCCTGAAATTCTTACACTTTGGAAATATCACTTAGATGTGTCTACTCCAATACCCATACATCACAGACAGGCATTTCACAGATACAGATCAGAATTCACAGACTCTACTAAATCCAAATGAGGAAAAAAACTAAGTTACACCCAACTAAATCAAATACGCTCTGCGATATGCTCGATGCGGTGGCTGCTGTGAAGCCGTTTTGGGGTTACTAAGCCTCTCAGACATTGGATCTCAGCAGGGAGATTGCCACTAGAGTAAAAGGCTGAGCAGGAGTGTTTTCAGCCCAGAGTAGGACAAAGTGGCCTAACCAATGCTCTAGACACAGGTCATATAGCTCAATGTTTGGATAAGACTAAAACTGGAAACCATAGAATCTCGGTTCAGAGCAGAGAACAAAGACAAATCACAGTGGCCAGTGGGATTGGGAATCAATCAAGTCAATAGGAATCAAATTAGGTACAACCAAGGTCTAGTCAGCACCAAGGACAACTCCCCATGGGTACTAAGAACTACGCACAGCCAGTAACTGGCTCTCCAATCAGGGTCTTTACAAGCCAACATCAGCTCTTAATTACTGGCTCTGCCCATAGAAGGTATTTTGTATATCCAGTGGGATAGATCAATACTGGATATAGTGGACTAAGACAGAAATGTTGGCAGTCTGTTTTATATTGTTCTGTGAAATCTTGCCTCCTACCCAAACTTGAAATTGTCCCAACAGATATGCAGGACACAAAAAGCCCATTTGTCATGAAGCATACCTAAAACTGTGTTCATTTCACAGAGCAGAGAGTATTTTTACAAGGCATTAAAAAGCTGATTTGTTTAAAGAATGGAAGACTGAAGGAAGGTTTTCTTTTGTTTTATAAAGAACTTTACAAAAAGTTATTCACCATTTTAAGGAGTCACATAATAAATGGCAGTGTCGTTTATAGCACTGGAATTGCAAATACAGCACACCTGATAGTCTGCCTTTATAGCTGCCTCATTCATGGTAATTTCTATGTATAGAAGTGAGCATCTGACGCCTTCATTATATCTTCAACCGTAGTCATATCTTCACATTACTGAAATGCGTACTATTTTGTTATAAATTACACACTTTTTATCTTGGTTCTATATTGCAGTTAGGGCATTATATTGATTTAATTATGTGTGTAGGCAGGTTACATTATCTCTGAATGTCATTTCAGTATTGTAAAGTGAACATTTCAAAATATTTGATGAAAAGAGAAGAAATGGAATCTAACACTTAAAAAAAAAAAAAAAAAAAAAAAAAAAAAAAAACATTCTACAAAAACCTGGTTCATGGCGGTACGTCTTGACACCAGACAGGACTCTTCATATCCCCTGAGGAGTCCATCTAGAGCTTCATTGGGTAGCAAAAGCCAGTCAGCTTGACTTTACAAGGCATCCTCAGACACAGTAAGTTTACACACAGAGCTCACAGCTAGTGTGCCCATACTCAATCTCTTTGCCACCAGCCATCTCTTCATCCTGCAGAGAAAGCCATGAGCAGGTATACAGGCACGTACAGTGAACTATGCTAAATGTCTGAGGCCATTCACTGGCTTCACGGGCTTCTACTTTACTCAAGCTTCTGTTATTAAATGTGAAGTTCAGCGTATTAAGAGTCTTCCTAGATAGTGTTGAAGATGGTCCCAGAATCTATGTGATCTCCACAGGGCCAGGATTCTACCCATGAGACTTCTGACTCCCAGATTCATGTAACACTGCAATAAACCACTACTACATATATGATAGCAAACCCTTCCAGAAGGAAGCTTGCTGTTCCACTCCCTTTTGGGTGGCTCCAGGTAACCTGCAAATCAGAGTCAAAGTCTTTCCAAGTGAAGCCTGCTTTTCTTTCCCATCTCCAGGGACCTGATTTGAGCCTCAGCACCCAGTCTGTCAGGATTCCCATCCACAGTAACCACTGGGTTCTTTGAAATATTAACTCCCCTCTGTCCAAAGTTTATTCCTGGAAAATTCAATATGTTTAATCGGATTGACTAAATGTCAATTCCAAAACTTCCATCTCTATCAAGGCCTCCCTCTACATCTTTCAGTCCCATAAATCCAACTACACCACTTTATTGACACATTGAAGCCACACTCAGCCTCCTCCCTCCCCCTTTCTGAATAAGAACCATTACTCCTCTAAGTGTATTCCTCTGTGTCCCTGTCTGGGTTCATGAGGCCACTGCCCTTCCTCAGCATCCATTCAAAAAGAAATCTTATTTTTTTTCCAAACTCTAGAAATCGTTGGTAGTTCATGGCAACTTTATATCTATAGTTAAGATTTCTAGCCCATCTTCTGCATGCTCACTTCCATCCATCTTTCCTCTGTCTGCTCTATAGGTTATCATAATACAAGGGCTTGAATCTATCCCTCTTTCTATTCAACACACTCTAGCTGCCACACCCCATATTCCAAATAAAGCTGCTCTGTTAAAACACATAGTGTCCAGTCTCACAGGTTGTTCCTCCTCCCCCAACAAGCTTGTAATGGTCACCGGTTCTACAGACTCCAACTTTCAGTATGCAACACCACAGTATTATTCCATTTCAATCAGGAAGACACACACACATTTGAATCAAGAAGATCTGGGACCAAATGACAGATAAGTTCACAGATTACTAGCTGTGTGACCTTGGGCAAGAACAGAAAAGCAATCTTTTTATTTTAATCATCCTAATTGTAGACTCCACATTTACTGTGCACATGGTTCAACTTCCTATTCCATCATTTTACATTTAAAAAAAAATAACACCTATGGGAAATGAGGTCATGTTATTTGACATTTAGAGTAACCCATTTCTAAAGTGGCAACTATCTTTTTCTTAAGTTTTAACATAACAATGATGCCTGTAAACAGTTTGATGTTATGATTAAAATTAGGGGAAAACATAGTTTTTACTTTGTCTGATTCATGTTGCAAGAATCCTTCTCCTCTTTGAACCATCCATGAAGCTGATACAACATTTAAAGTGGGGAAGTCAGTGACTTCAAAGTTAGCCAGTTCTCAAGTTCTGCAACCATTATGGAAGATCCAAGGAGCCCACCTAACTGCCTGAGGTGGGAAAAAGAAGGTGATAAACACAACAGAACCAGTACAACCTAAAGAAATATAGAAATTCAGAGAATATGGGACCATGTAAGTCAAGTCACTAGATGCCTCATGAAGGAGGTTGCTTTTCAAGAAAATAACAATTATAAAGGAATTTCATAGCAAGAACACTTCAAATCTCACTTTGCAAAGGGGAACTCTTCCAATCCCTATGAGGATGGGTGCTCACTGTGCTTCTTCTAATGGCTGGGAACAGAGCAAGTGCTATGAGCAAGGGGAATACAGTGCTCATTGCCTTGAGGGACCAATTGGCTTTTTAAAGTTATTAGCACACTTAACTAGTGAAGAAGGACCAAATGGGATGCATTCTAAAGGAGGCTCTAACCACCTGTCATAGGAGGATGGGACTCAAAATGGCTTATGTTAGATAAGCTGACAGTATTGAGAAAGGTTTGGGTAGGAGCCCTACTTTTCATCTACTCCCTGGCTTACCCCAGAAGCCTCTAGTGGCGCAGACATATGGTGTGTGAGGAGATTTGCTGATAACTCTGTATTTCTGAAGTCATCAGTTCTGAATACATACCAGATCTAGTCTCCAACCTCATATGACATTCTCTTGCAAAGAATACCAATATGGGTCTGATAATGTCCATCTTTGTGCCCAGTTTATTTCTCTATGTTCTCCCTGATCTAATTCCTAAGCAGAGATATAGTACGCTTTATATTAACAAAATATTTGAAACCTTGATTTGGTCTGGGAGGATGGTATGGAAATATTCAGTAGCTATTGTAACTCACGGCTATCTAAAGATTCCCAAATTAGAATATTTCTGCCCCAAAGAGAAGTACAAAGTCATTTAGGTGTCAGAATGAATAAGGATACACCATTCTTTGATACAGTGAAGATTAGGGCATAGATACTTGGGTACCTATGGCTGTTCTAGCTCTACACTCTCTCAGAACAGAACAGAACTTTTTCTTCCTTCACTGTTCTCTGTCATCTGCACCCTGAAGGAAGCATAGAAATGCTCAGATGCCAGGTTTCCCTAAGCAATATTAATCAGCCCCCAAAGAACCCAGGATTCATCTGAAACAAGAGATTAATTCTTCTGAAGTCTTAAAAAGAATGTTCAAAGAAACGACCAGTCCACCTTCCACTAGTCACCAGTGTGTTACCAGCCACACGGGAACTTTCCTTGGTGTCTTTACACCCTTTATAGTCACCAAGCCTCTTAAAAACCATTAGTAAGTAGAGGTGATAGCCTCTCTTGTATGAAGGCAACTAGGATTGCTTCTTAAGTTGCCTTCTAGGCCTAACCCTTCCCATAGCAACTAGGAAAAACAAACATTAAATAAGGAGTTGTATAGATAAGTCTGTATGGATACATACTTGACTATAAGAGTCTGAGTCCCTACTGGTTACCTCCAAGGTGCCTGGATAAAGAAGAAGCTGTCTAGGACATTGGCTTCACCTGTCCTCTGTGCCGGGCAGAGCCCTGCCACTTCACTATGAGCTCCATCCTCAGCTTATGAAGTCCTTTTCTAGGCTTCCTCAGACAATGACCTTCCCCTTCCAGTGACCTTGCTTTGAGCATCCTCTGTATGCGTTTTTGCTCTCCATGTATCCTGGAAGTTGTATGCCTACTCAGAGCTATCCCAGCTCCACTTAACTGTCAGTTGAGACAATTTCCCAGAGAATGGTGCTATTTGCAGACTATAAAACAGAACAAGAAATGCTTTATATTCTAGTCCTTATGTAAACAGGAGTGCCTTCTTATGGAGGTCAAGTAGCTACTGGACCCCAATTTTCTCATCCTTAAAACAGGGAAGTGAGGGCTGAGCTAAGTTCACTCAGTAGAGATTTCTCATCCTCTATGCAAAGGATCACACCTGATCCTGCTGAAGGAAAATGCCATTGGTACTACAACCAGGCCTTGCTCATCTTGGCCCAACCCAGTAGCACTAATTGTGGACTATGCTAAACAGTAATATAGCTGCTGAGCTGTCAATCACGAAGCATGAACCCTGCCTTTTGGGAGCTTGTACATTGGCTGAGCAGGAGTGAGGGTGGATGCAAGGAAACATTTGGATACAAAGCATCAAAAGAGAAAAGCCATGCTGCAGAATACGTCTTAGAGTATACTTAACTGTGCCACCTGGAGTATCGACAAGAAGACTTCAGGAAAATGGTGACAACTAAAGCCCCTCAATGAAAAAGCTGTCAGCACCCTCCAATGTTCACGAGGGAATTCAAACTCGAAAATTTTCAGAATTTTTTTTTCTCTTCTATCACCTGGATGTCCTCCACCATCTTTCCAATGAAAGCTCCTCCCTCTCCTTTTTTATCCCCCCATCTCTGAAAACCCCAACTAAGAAATGGTTTGCTAATGTTTTTCCTTTCTCTGTGTCTGCCTAAGGCTAAGAGGAAGCTGGATAAACGTGAGTGTTTATGTGCCTGGCACTCTCCTTTCTGTACAGCTATCAGCAATTTACAGGACCACTGCCTGCTACATGAGTTATTCTGCACTGTGGTGGCCTGGAAGCTGTAGCTTGTATCCCTGGGGCCTGGAAGCTGTAGCTTGTATCCCTGGGGCCTGGGAGCTGTAGCTTATATCCCTGGGGCCTGGAAGCTGTAGCTTGTATCCCTGAGGCTTGGAATAAGGAGGGCACAGTGTTATGTGGAAACTTAAGCAGATGTGTCTCTCCCACTCTGGAGAAGAAACCTCTGCTTTGTGACTACTAGGGACCATTACATAGACACTGGCACAGAACCTCTCTGAGACCCTTCATTCTACTAAATAAGGAGTTGTATAGATAAGTCAAGGAAGGACAAGGAAGAAATTCCTGAATTACCCTCCAGAGTTTAACCCTGGGACAGTTATCAAGAGAAAATCAGGTAGGGCAAAGTGTCTTAAGAATTACATCACCAAATAATATTTCTATAGCGTGGGACAGAAAGCTGAAGTGGAAAGCAGGGTGCAGCAGTTCTCACTTAAAAAACAAACAAAACAAAACACCATCTTCTCCCAATGGATCAATAAGTGTTACGTTTGTTTGTTTATTTGTTTTTTGTTTTTTTCAAGACAGGGTTTCTCTGACTGTCTTGAAACTCACTCTGTAGACCAGGCCGACTTCAAAATCAGATATCTGCCTGCCTCTGCCTCCCAAGTGCTGGGATTAAAGGCGTGCACCACCACTGCCTGGTGGATGTTAAATTCTTACTTCTGATAGGAGCTGGGCTAAATGAAAATGATTCCATTCAAGTTTTAGCATGAGAGAGAGAGAGAGAGAGAGAGAGAGAGAGAGAGAGAGAGAGCAAGCACTGCGCATTGGAAGAGAAAGAGAGGCACACCTTGCTGGCACAATTCAGTAGCAACCATTCTTGACCCATTTATAAAGAAAAGCAGAGCACATGATCCATCAATCTCTGCCAGAGGAGAGAAGATGAAGAAAGAGACTCAGCTATCCTGAAATCCAGAAAAAGAAAGAAGATGCTGGGGCTTTTTGTTTGTTTGTTTTTCTCCTTTGGGTTCTTTTTGTTTATTGGTTCTTTTATTTTTTTGCATTTCAAATATTATCCCCCTAACAGTTTCCCCTCTGCAAACCCCCTATCCCATCCCCATCCCCCTGCTTCTATGAGGGTGCATCCCCACCCACCCACCCACCCACCCACCCACTCCTGCCTCCCTGCCCTAGCACTCCCCTATGCTGGGGCATCAAGAAGGTGCTGTTAAATGCCTACCATAAAAGGAGAACCACAAAGCGCTGAGCAGTCCTCAGCTTGTCCGGCCAGCTTGCTCCCATGGCCTCCCAGAACCCAGGAGCAAGGCTGGATATTAGGAACGTGGACAGAGAGGTTGTGGGGAAGCTGCAGAACACAGTGAGGAAACCTGGGCCACGACCAGCTGAATAGAAAAAAAGACATTCGCTAAGGAGGCCTCAAGATCCTGCCGGTGGTAGAATGCAAGACTGTTCCAAGAAGAGAGGTTCAAGGTTCTAATAGGTGGCATGTAACAAATCAGTTTGCTGTAAATGCAATTGGTGTGGTCAATAATGCCATCGATCCATCCCCATAAATGAAGGCTAAGGCACACCTCCACAGACAGGTTCTGATCCTTGCTTACCATTAGAAGTGATAAATCCCAAAAGGAAATGGGAGCTGCCAGAGTCACCTCACACAAACCACAGTGGGCTACTTCCTCCAAAGCAAACCCTGCCAGGCTCTGTTCCTTTTAAAATTCACTTTTTAACCTTAACTGATGTTTGTCAAGAGAAAAACAAGAACATAATGTGTGTGTGTGTGTGTGTGTGTGTGTGTGTGTGTGTGTGTGTG
>JADRCD010184155.1:0-19603 GCA_019843815.1 Montemys delectorum
GGGGCGGTCTAGACAAGGGTGCATTCCTAAAGCTCTCTGGTGCTGACAGGCCTCAAGGCTGAGTTTCTTTCAGAAAATGTATATGGCACCCTCTCAAGTGTACGCGTGAATGGTGTCACACGCAGTATTTCAAAGGACAAGGGAAGGGGCCCTGAAGTGGGTTTTGCTTTCTCTCATAACATTTGATTTCCCTGGTGCCTTATTCCTACTCTATGCTGGCACTCACACACCCACAGGAACACATACGCTGATGTCGGCCTCAGGAGTGAGGACCTCTAGGTGACAATTGAGCATGTGGGGGCCATAGGGTGTTGGAGTCAGTTGGTGGGGGAGGAACTAGATGGCTGAGAATACACAGGGACTGCACAAGCCCATCACAGTCAAGATTAGTAATGCTCATATGCGAGTATGTGTGAATACACACGCACACACACACACACACACACACACACACACAGATGCACACACTCTCGAACACCAAATACACCCTTCTTCCTCTGAACTTTGCTTCCTTCTTCATTTCCTATCTTTGCCTTCTCATAAAGGTGCTGCTGCTGCTGCTGCTGCTGCTGCTGCTGCTGCTGAGGTGCCCAGAGTCCAGAATGCCCAGTAATCACTCAGGCACAAGCCTGGCACTGCCATGTCAGCCCTTGGCACGACCAAACCCTGGTTTCTCTTGCCCGGGGCTGAAAACTGTCAGATTTTTTCTCATTAAAAAAAGAAGAAAAAGAAAAAGAAATGTTATCCAAGGAATCAGTGAATTATAGTTACTCTGCATTAAAAATGCACTTTAAAAATAAATAAAAGCTCCAGACTGTTTAAAACACACAGAGGGAACAGGAAAAAGAGAAGCATGTGCTAGTGTCTGAACCCAGTTCAGCGTATCTCCAGTTGAAACAGTATACACTATATTATGTATAAATGTATACACACTTCTATATATGTCCACATATATACAGTGTATATGTTATACAGGTATAGGTGTGTATGTGTGCACACACACAGGTGCACATAGCATATCAAATGTTCATTTCAAATCCAGATGCTCATTACACAAACAGCAGCAGAGGAAACAAGGTTGGACTCTTGCAGCAGATCACAAAAAATAAAAACAGCCACTTGAAGTGATTTTGGTCATCTCTGTATGTTCATAAGGAACGGATTGTAACAAAGGAAAAAAGGAACAGCGTTAGCGATTGAGGAAAACTGGGACAAACCATCTTGATCCAATGGGAATGCAGTCATGTTCTCTACCATTTCATCAGTTCTTTCTGTTAGTCGTGATGATTTGATTTTCATTTTTGGCTATTAAAAATGTTTTAGATTCAAGTGACCACATCCAAGTGAACAAAACAACCCCAGTGAAAGCCCTTTTCAGTAGGAAGATGTCAGAAAACTCAAAACCCTTGGCCTGGCTCAGAAGTACCACGTGCAAACCAGAATTCTCTCAACGTTTGAAATCAAAACTTTAAAACTCTTTTTGAAGCACCTTAACGTGGCCATCCATTTGACGAGTGGGTGCCACCTTTTTCTTTGAGCACCTTATTGACGTATTTTGCTATCTGCTGTCTTCTGTTACTGTTGGCTGAATAGCTAGCTGTTAACACACACACACATGTGCAGAGACCAGACATCTGAGCATGCGTGTTCTCCATGACGTTTACCATGGTGACTGCTGGAAGGTGAACTCATTTTCTGATTTTCCCACCACAGTGTTGTGATAAGACTCGAAGAAACCCTGCCCTGCACGGAAAAATGTCCCTTATCACGTTGTATATTAGGGTGGGAAGGAATATGGTCCCCTTTTTGCAATTGCTACTGTGTATACACACATGTGCACATACACACACACACACTGTATATTCAGACCTAATGTATACACACAAACATAATTCATGCGTCCAAGTGATATTTCAGATGTCTCTGTGGGTGTCACATACCATACGTAGTTTTCCACTTCCCAGAGAACTTTCAATGGAGGGCAACTTTTCAGACTGATGAACTGGGCACTGGGGAAGAGTTTGAAGTGAAAGGCAAGGAAGGAGAGAGCATTAAATCAGAAGAATAATTTCCCAAGAGGAGCTGGATGAATGGCTGTCCTTGCAGGTGGGTGTGGAACACTACTGTCTCAGTCTGCACTGTAGAAATCCATGCACACATCAACACACACACACACACACATCCCCCACAGGGGCGTGGTCTAGGATGAGCAGGTCAATAGTTTTGAGAGGGAGTTTGTTCCTTTTTGTTTCTCTCATTATACTCTTGTTGTCAGTTATTAAACAAACAAACAGAAAAATTGTTTTGAAAAACCTTGCGTACGCCTTTTCTATCAAGTGCTTTAAAATATAGACTAAATACACACATCCTGCCAGTTTTTCTTACAGTGACAGTACCCTTACCTGCCATTTAATATTAGCCTCGTATTTTTCTCACGTATATTTACCTGTGACTTGTATTTGTTATTTAAACAGGAAAAAATTTCAAAAAAAGAAAAATTAACTGTAGCGCTTCATTATACTATTATATTATTATTATTGTGACATTTTGGAATACTGTGAAGTTTTATCTCTTGCATATACTTTATACAGAAGTATTACGCCTTAAAAATACGAAAATAAATTTTACAAGGTTTCTGTTTTGTGTGGAAGAGTAATTGATGTTGCTAAGAATGATGTTTGTTTTTTGGGGTTTTTGTTGTTTTTTTTTTAAATGTTACCAGCACTTTTTTTGTAAGTTTCACTTTCTGAGGTATTGTACAAGTTCACACTGTTTGTGAAGTTTGAATATGAAGGAATAATTAAAAAACAAAAAAACAAAAAAACAAAAAGTTATTCTCTTGGTCTCCTCTCATGTTGTCCTTGTGGTGAGCTGCCTTGGCCAGCTTTCCATGTTCCCTCACACATGGAGGTCTGTTGAGTTTGAGATGGTCCAAATCGAGGACTATACCCAGAAGGCAACAGAAATGCATCAGTCCTCTCGATACCAGAGGTAAGGAGTTCAGGACTACTGATGGGGAAAATCACTTTAAGGATCTATAATGCAAATTCTGGCCTCATTTTGTACCTGTCTGAGGCTCAAGAGCAATGGCACGGCTTGCTTACTGTTTAACAGGTCAGCTCTTCCCACGTCCTGCCCATGCGCAAGTCAGCACCTAGGACCTGATACTCCTTCCTATGGAAACCACTTGTCTCCAGTGATGTGGTCCCCTCCGGCCTTTGACCCTGCGAACCTATCTCAGAACCAAGTTTTTATAACCTGGGCTTCTAAGCTCTAGCATAAAACAGAGATTCATATATTTTTTAAAAAATAAATGCCCTTTGGTGACTTTGGGGACAGCTAAGGTACTTCTGTGGGCTCTGCAGATTTTTCTTACAGGGAATTCCATCTGTAAGTGCTCTCCTAACCTTGACATTCTCGCAGAAATTGCTCACGTGATAAGGAAAATTTGGGCCTTACTTGTCCCTGGTGTAGTCATGAGAATTTAACTCCTTAAGTCCTTAACTGTCTCCACTTCAACCAACACTGTGTATAGTAATTATATCAACCCTGGTAGCCCTTCAAATCTAACAACTAGAAATAGAGATTCTAAAAAAATCAAAAGCAACAGTTTAAACTGTGTTTTTATTGCTGTGGGATGGTTGGGTGATCAAGGAGTGTCCAAGTCTAATCTGTGGTTCCCAGAAGGACATCAGACTTTGAGCTGGAGGGGCACTGTGGGGAGCCATTTCCACTCACAAAGTCCCCTAGACACAAGCCTGATATGGTCCTCTGCCCTGGAATGTTATTGGTAAGCTCCAAAATACCACAATGATATTAAACACTGGTGTCTTGAATCTCCATAACTCGTGTAAATTAACCTGATAATCTAGAAATTTCAGAAAAGATGAAAAGCTGCCAAGATGGCTCAGTAGTTGAGAGTGCTTGCTGCTCTTACAGAGGACCCAGGTTCAGTCCCCAGTACCCACATGGTGGCTCACAACCATCTGTAGCCCTAGTTCCAGGAGATCCAGCATTCTCTTATGGTCTCCACATACTCCAGCACACATAAGGCACACATAAACTCATACAAGCACACACACCTACACATAAATAAATCTTTTTTAAGATAAATTTTGAAAAGATGAAGTGTGATTTGTGTCTGATTTCTGTGAGCATCATCATACTGCCAGCCAACTTCACCCAGTGCTTCCTCGCTCTGTACCAGCCGCAGACTTGCAGAGCCTCTTGTCTGTTGGCCACACTGTTGGCCATATAGTTTCTATATGGGCTGTCACACTGAACAGCATTTTACTGTTGTATAGCATTTAGTATTACATTAGTTTTACATTGATCCACTAGTACACTTCCACAGTGAACTTCGAGGGAGTTATTATTCCACCAATTTATGGTGACAACGTCTCTCCAATAAAAGCAATTAAACAAATACTCAAGCTTAGGTCTTCTGTGGCTCATACACACCAGCATTTCTCAAAGTTGAATAATAGGTCTATCCCTTTAAGGAAAAAAGATTGTCACAGGTACCCTTCATAGGAGAAAATCTGAATATTTTTATTATGCTTACAACTGAATTCATATATAATTCACACTTATTTTTATTACAAGAATTTTTAAATATGCATAGATATAACTTTCAACAAGGCTGTTTATCTTACAGAGTGAAAACCAAAGCTATACATTCAACATGAGTAAAGCTATAAAATTAATTTTTTTTCAATGACAAAGTTAATGTGTTGGACATTGCTTTAATAACGCTGTGTCCTCCACCCAGTGGAGTTCGCTGCTGCTATTGAGGCCAGGGGACTCAGCCTCCCAGATGGTACAAAGCAAAGACAATCCTCCCTCCATTTGCTGTTACATCCACTACTGCAGAATTTTGCTTGGTTCCACTCATCTGGAGCATGTAAATCATTTATGAAGGAAGCTTTTGTCCCTTGTAATCCATAATATAACCAACATATCAAAAATATAACAAAACAAACATAGAAACGGCAAAACAGTGATAGCGTCCTATTATAAGTTCGTCAGTATCCACAATATGTTTGACTTTTTAAAGCATTGTTTCACTTAAAATACAATATTTGTACAAAGCTTACAGGGAACTTGTGGAGCCCAAAACTATATCGATAGTTCATCATTGCTCAAATCCCAATTTTTTAGGACTTTTGTAATTCCAGATTCCTTGGTTTCCTCCCAGCAAGCTTTGTTCCACCATCGGGAACCCCTGTGGACAGCACAAACCATTCCAGGCACACATGCTCATGGGCATGACTCAGGAAAACCAGGAAGCACTTTACTGTTAACTTGGCACTAAAGCCCTGACCTCATCCTTTTGAAGTAAATACTACTGTTACCATTTTACAGAGGAGATGTTGGCTGGGAGGCACTGAGAGATTGCATAGCTCCCTCCATCAGGAAGCTTCATTACGGTCACTGATAGTTGGACCCTTTAGATCAAGTTCTACTCCACATCACACTGTAGTCACTTCTCTCGCAATTGCTGTGAAACCTACTGTAGGTTCAGTTCCCAGTTTATGTGAAATTAAATTACTGTCATCCCAAATAAGACCCGTGATAAAAGTTGACTCCTACCTGAACCTCCCTGAGTCGCAAGCTTCTTGATGACACTGGTCCTGGTGCTGAGAACTGGACCATGTAGCAACTTCAGATCACCGTGGAAAGAGCTGGAAATAAGTAGATGGGCAGCCTGCCTTTGACCTCATGCTTTGTCTTGACTAGAGGAAGGACAAAACAGAAGGAAACTGCCCGTGTTTCTTCCTGATGGTGACTCTGTCAAAAGACCCATCCGATCCCTAGAAACACAGCAGCAAGTTGAATTAGAAGGTCCAGACAATTACATTTCACTGGATTTCCTTTGTACATCTGCCAGATTTCTAGATCGCCATAGCCTCCTATGACTAATGGCCATCGTATTGAATGGTAGGCAGAACATTCTTACAGGAAGTTCTACTGGACAGCCGTATCCTCCACACCATGTCCCCAAATAAATGCCCTAATCATTGGGCATAGTCTGACATCCAAAAGACTCAAGTTCTTGTTATAAATAAGTTTCCCTGAGCCTATTGATAGTTGTTCTTTGGGGTGACTAGCAACAAATATAATGCAGAACTGGGAAGAATCCACAGATGGAAAAAGCTGACTCCCCTCTCCTGCCTAGCAGACAAAGTCAAGCTCCTGATTCTTTTCTACTTGTATGGAATACCCTGCCCTCCACAGTGTGACCATTTGTGAAGAAAACACACAGCCTCCCTGCCTGCCCAGAGCAGTCCTAATGGACTCTGTATGAACACAATCTTGTGGTATGGTAATTCATCCCTAGGGACCAGAGGCTGAGAAGGGATGTTTTCTGAAATAAAATAGCAAGGTAAGGTGTTGTCCCCTCCCAAAGGCTCAATGCTCTACGGCTGGACATTTCTCAGTATAATCTCTTGCGTTGTCAGTCTGATGGTAGTCCGGAATCAGAGTGTGGGCAGAGAACCAGGAGAATTTGGAATCCCTTCCTATCAACACTTTAGGGGGCCTTAATTCAATTTCTCTGTGATCTTTCCCTCTGTGTGTCTCACCAAACAGGATAAGGAGAGACTTCTTAAAACACCATTTGAAAAGGAGAAAGACAAAGACCAACAGACTGAAGAAGGTACATTCTCCAGGTTCCAGCTTATAGAAGGATCATGGGGCTCCATAAGCAAAATTAGATTTCCAGGAGCCATGTTTAAAAGCAAAAGGAAGCAGGGAAATTAGTTTGTAATAATACATTTTTACTTAACCTAAAATATCCAAAGCATCATTTTGAAATGTAATAAATATCTTTAAATCAGGTGACACTTTATGATTCATATTATCTCCAAATCGCCAGTGTGTGTTTTAGAACTATAACAAGTTCTGTCTAGGATGAACCTCATGGCGCCTGTGCTGGGGCAGCCACATGGAAAAAGTGGCTACTGTCCTGGGCAGCATGCACTGCCCAGAGTCGGGGCCTCAGGCACTTGTCTTCTGTGAATCTCAGAAGAGAATCTAGTTCACTTTCCACTTTGAAATTTGTTTTCTGTCAAATTGAATCTCGTTTTAGCAACCTGACCCATTTCCAATATCTATAGGCTCCTCTGTATTTTCTCTCTATCCCAATGGTATTTGTAAATGTTTCCCAATTACCATAACTATGTTAAGTGGCACCCAAATCTCAGTCCGGCCTCAGTTCACCATCAAACTCCTCTGGGTCAAATCACCCCTCCTTCACATCATTACATCTTAGTCCATTTCCAATGTGTAAGCTGTGTTCTACTTTCAACGAATTTGCATTCTTTCTATAAGAAAAGTCCTATGGACTGCCACAGCCAAAAGCACATTCTATTTTCCCTGTATCCATCTTTCTTCCCAAGAGCTGGGGCTCTGGACCAATTTTAACTCCTTGTGACCCATCTGATAGGAAAGTGAGTAGGGGTGGGGATTCGCTCAGGGACAGGGGAACAGAAGTTGAACAGTCTTCCTGCAGTTAACCTGAGGCTTTGGTGAGAGGAAAGCTCACTTCATCCTCTCTCGAGTCTGTGCTCATGAAATAAAACCTCTCACGGGCAGTATGTAGAAAGATGGGAAAAGGACAAAGTCTTTTGAGATCTAGTCTGAAATTGGTCCAACATAAATAAACTGCAGATACCTCAACTCCAGCATTAAGAGGTCTGAGAGTAAGGAACAATAGATTCTTGTTTTTTAATTTCTTTATAACTCATATATGTGTGTCACCAACTTTGTTTTCCAAAGGGGAAAAAAAAAAGGTCTTTATTTTTTAAAATGAGACTTTCTTTTTGGTGGCAAAAAGTTTCCATTTTCAGAAGCCGAGAGGCAGGTGGATCTGGAAGAGGCAGGTCAAGCTTGGCCCAGGAGCCAGGACTTGGCTCCCCAGATGGACAAGGATTTTTTGATGGCTTCTCAAGACCACAAAGTGTGAGAAACCTGGAGTTCTCTGAATCAGACATCCTAATGGACTCTGAAATCAGCAAACTTGAAATGCCATTCATTGGCCCTTTGGTGTCAGGGCTTTTGTATAGGACTTCAACCTACACTGCCTGGAGTTCATTCAAGTTCCTAGGAAAATGCTCCTCCCACCAGACCAGCCTCATTAATCCCTATGTTCTCTGAGGAGACTTCAACACACCCCGATGGGCATGTTTTCCTTAAGAGGTCCAACCATGAGTCATTATCTCCTAGTAGGTCTTATTATAAATGTTTCCCCACTCAAGGCTATCGTCCTTGAATCTCCCCTAAAGATCAGTACTCCCCTAAAGATCAGCCTCATTCATAAATACAGATCTTGAATGACTGAATGTTGGTAAAAATAACAATAAGAAATAAGACCAGTGGCCATTCCTCTCTCTCTCTCTCTCTCTCTCTCTCTCTCTCTCTCTCTCTCTCTCTTTCTCTCTCTCTCTTTGGTTTTTCAAGACAGGGTTTCTCTGTGTAGCCCTGGCTGTCCTGGAACTCACTCTGTTGACCAGGCTGGGCTCGAACTCAGAAATCCGCCTGCCTCTGCCTCCCAAGTGCTGGGACTAAAGGCGTGCGCCACCACCGCCTGGCTCCAGTGGCCATTCTTATCATCTGCCTTAGCACCTGCGTTACTGTGAGGAATGTATTTCTCAAAGCCACAAGATGACCTGCTCAGACCACTAAATTCAAAGTCAGGGCAATGGGAATTTTGTTTTTATCGCTTTATTTTTGCCTTTTCAAAAAAGGAAAGAAAGAAAAGGAAGAACGAGAGAGAGGGGGAGGGAGGGGGAGAGAAAGAGGAAGGAAAGAAGGAAGGAAAGAAGGAAGGAAGGAAGGAAGGAAGGAAGGAAGGAAGGAAGGAAGGAAGGAAGGAAGGAAAAGGGAAATTTTTCCAGGCTGGAAAGAGCTTTTAAGAACACTTGCTATTCTTGCAGAGACCTGGGTCTGATTTCCAGCACCCACATGGTGGCTCACAACTGTCTCTAACTCAACTTCTAGGGGACCTGATGCCCTCTTGTGACTTCTGCAAACACCAACCATACACGGCATACGTGTATGCAGGACAAACACTCATACACATAAAATAAACATCAATGTTAAAAATCCCATTTATAGTCAAGTTAAATTTATTTACCTTGGGTCTGTCACAGAGAAACAGAAAAGAAGGGTAGAAGAAATGAAGCCTGAAAAGAAGGTGCCTTTCAGTCTCTCTCTCTCTCATACACATACATACACACAGAGACAGAGACAGAGAAACAGAAAGAGACAGAGAGAGACACAGAAAGACAGAGACAGGAGGAGGAGAGGGAGAGAGGGCTGTCCTTAGCCTGTCTTCGACAGAGTAATGAAGCTCTGTAGGCTTCTGTAGCTCAGGACATTGAAGTAGTCCTGTGGGTCAGCATAGTCATCTTCAGCCCGCTCTCCACAGAGGCCATCAGGGGCCGCTTGTGCCTGGGCAGGGCCTCCAGGAGAGGAGAGAATCCTCAGGCTCCATTCTTGCGGCGGCTCAGCTTCCATTCTCTGGGGGCCACTTTCTATAGAATGCATTCTAATAGACTTCTAGGATTAAACAGAGTAAATACACGGGGCATTATTCAAAAGCTACTTTACAAATGACACACAATTAGAACCTCTTCTCTTCCTTTGTTACAAGAACATACATGCACACACATACGCACATGTACACACACACACACACACACACACTCACAACAGAAGCAAACTTGTATTCTTACCAATACAAAATCCTTAGCCCTTAATTTTCCTACTTTGTTGTAGCTTTTTAAAGATCTCATACAATATATTTTGATCCTATTTCTTTTCCCTCTTCCAACCCCTTCCAGCTCTTCTCCATCTCCCTATCCACTCAAGTTTTTTTTTGGTCTCTTTCAAAACAAACAAACAAAAGTCATTAAGATAAAAAAATATCAAACACAAACAAAAAACATGCAAAAAGCCATAGAATTTATTTTATGTTGGCGAACTATTTCTAGACATGGGAATCTGCCCTGAGGTGTAGTTGATATAAACCCAGCATCACTCCCTTGGAGAAAACTGGTATCAATTGCAAATAGCTTCTTGATTAGGGATGGGACTTTGTGTCTACTCGTTCTCCACGTAACTCACTGTCAGTAGCAACAGCTCTAATGAAGCTAAGGGGCCATCCTGCAGCCCTCCTTTCCTGTTCTCTTAACCACGAAAGCTGCATCTTGCTTCCAGCTCTCTTTCCTTCTACTCCTCACAGCAGATCAGATACACTGTTCATTTCTTCCGTCTCTTTGGATCCTGTACACCCTGCTTTCTCCTCACCCTCCTCCTCCTTCCAGCACCCATCTTCAGCCAACCTGGCTCTTTTCTCTTTGCACATTGGCTCTCCAGGCCAAGCAGGTTACCCAGGACTCTCTGCTTTCTCACTCTCGATGCTCTGAGTCAGCTCATCCACTGTAGACTCCAAACAAGACCTATCTTCTAAAGACTCCTCAAGTAGCCTAGGATCTGCAATAACCTAGCTCCAGGCCCACTTGCCCGCCTACTCAGCATGACCTGTGAAGAGAACCCTAGCATGCCTGAACTCAACTTGTCTCCATGACAACCATTGGGCCCCACCCACAATCTGCTCTTGTCCACATTCCCCCTTCTGGCTAATAGCACAGATACTTCAGATATATGGGAGTTGCAATCACTCATAACATGTCTGATGGCTATTCTTAGTTGTCAACTTGATTACAGCAAGAATAAAACCCAAGTGGCTACTTACGAGTGTCAGGGGTTTTTCCTTAATTAAACCATTTGAACTGGCAAGACCCACCTTTAATCCAGATATTTTGAGATAGAAAAGATCCACCTTTAATCTGGGCCTCCCCTTCTGGCGACAACCTTTAGAAAGGACATGGAAAGAGGAAGCTTCCTCTGTCTGCTGGTTCTTAACTCTTGCTGGAAAGTCCATTCCTTCAGTGGCCTGAGACTCACTTCTTTGGGATTCTGTACACTGGAGACCAGCAGAAACATCTAGCCTTGTGGACTAAACAACTACAGTTCTTTTACTTTCCATTGGTAGACTGCCATTGTTGAACTAGCTGGAGTGCAGCCTGTAAGTCACTTTAATAAATCATATATATGTGTATGTGTATACATATGTGTGTGTATATATAATAGAATATGTATATAATAGAACTTATAGAATATATCTATACACACACACATTCTATAAGTCCTATTTTTCTAGAAAACCCTGATTAATACATGCCCCATCCAGTTTTTCTCTATCCGCTCTTCATTTCATGCCTTTTACCTGCTGGGGGAGAACAAGTCCCCTTCGTAGTGGTCTGATTCACGTTCCGCTCACTGCTAGGCTAACTTTCCACAAACCTCCATATAGTGATTTTTCAAAACTAAAAGCTGAATCTGTCCATACTTCTGCTTAGGCCTCCACTGTACAGAAGAGGGATGCTTAACCTGATGATCAACAACCTGCAAGATTCTACTTCAGAGGATTTATAAATAAGCTCAAATTGTAATAAAAATTTTATATAAAGGAGTATTCTTCTTGGGAGAAAAGCAGTGATTCATTACATCTCCCAAAGGAATCTGTGATGCCCCAAATATTCTTTGTGTCCAACTCATGCCCATCTCTCTGGCTTCATCTCCCACTGTGTTTCACAGCCAAGATGCCCAACTCTTGGGGCACACACACACACACGCCAGAGAACTGCCACTTATTGCAACACAGCTTTGAGATCAGACACAGTTAGCTCTTTCTTCTCTGCATCAATTCTGCTGACATGTCTGGTTTGGGGTGAGCTTATGGGCACAGACAGAAATTCCTTGACAACAGACAAAGCCACCAGTTGCTCAGATTCTTCTCATTCTGCCTAGAGTCTCCTTTGACCACATCTCGTCTCCTCTTGTGCTTCTCTGTGAAGGCCAACTAGTTTACCTTTCTACTTTTACCAGGCTCCAATGTCCAAGTTCCCTAAAGGGAGTGCTGTGTTTCTCTTTGTAATCTCAGAACCCATATCAGATGTTCAATCTATGTATGTCTTAGAACAGAAGTAGACATGTATGCCCAGTTGTACACACACACACACACACACACACACACACACATACACACACACTTTTTAATACAGCCACATGTAAAAGCATCCAGTTTCCCAAGTCAAAGTATAATATCACAGCCAACAAAAACTTGCATTCATTGAGACTAGACAGAGCAATGAAATCTGTTCAACCACAGAATCCATGATAAGAGTGTCACACATGAGATTTATGGTAATACAGGGAAACTGGAGAACATTGACCACAAGAAGGGTGGCAGAAGTGTGTAATAACATTTGGAACTTTTGACATTTTCTCAGTCTTACTGGCAGCTGCTCTAATGCATGTCATTCACCCACTTTATGTATCTGATCGACAAAAATTACAAAGAGCCAGGGACTTGAAAACTGGAGCAACCAAGGCACATGGAACTTGTCTTCACCACACCCTTTGCTTCCAAGACAGAAAATGCCACCCTATTGTTGCCAAGCCCAACTGTGCACCAAATATAGGTGAGGAAGTGGAGAAGGGAGGTTATAAGGTTATAAGGACACTGTAGATGTGTACAGTCAACAAATGAAAAAAATACGGATGATAAGTCACTACAGGCCTCGAGAAGTTGGACACTGAGAGGTACCGGAGTCTCAGAAGGACACAAACAAGCCACTGGTCTCCCAACTTCCATTTCTTCTCAGTAGAAGAGGCTAACCACTAAGATGAAGGGAATGGCTGCCATAGCTCATGTTGGTGCTGTGTTTAAAAGGACTCTGATATCCCTTGATACAATGCAATCCATCTTTAATACGAATATTCAATTATTTCTCAAAGACTAATTATGACTCTTTGTGCTTGTGTGTTCTTATTCTCACTCTTGTTAAGGCTGGCCACTCTTTCTTTTTAATTTTAAGACTATTTTGAGCTCTAAAAGCCCTCTGGGAAATGCAAATATTCCTCAGACGGGTCTCTAAGCTGTTCCATTTCCATTCTACCCTACATGGAGACTCTATAATTGTAACCAGTGTAAAAAAAAAATAGGCCTGGGATTAATGTACTAACATTGTCCTAGAGAACCAAGTGAAGTTACAGAAATCGCAACTGAGTCGTCTTGGGACAAACATTGCTTTCTAGTAGCATGTGAGGAGAATGAACAGTAGACAGTGGGGTTGTCAGAGTCATTATCCAATATCTGACACATGTAACTGCTCGCAGTATCTGACTGGCAAATAACATTTATTCATAACACACACACACACACACACACACACACACACACACACACACACACCACATGAATACACATTTCCTCCCACCCCAGCACAACGGGTGTTCTCTGCATCTGTCCTAGAGAGGCCAATATAATAAGGTGATGAATTTCTGAAGTTATTTAGTGGAAGGATGATCAAAGTCACCCCTGCCACCAGCCCTGTCCTGATAGGCTGCCTTTCAGCATCATTCTCAGGAGCCACTCGCTAGTTTACAGCAGGTCCTCAGAGTAGGGGCAGGAGGGAAATGTCTGATGTGAGTGATCTGGCTTCTCAGAGGGAGGATAGAGAGGAAGGCCAGAGGCAAGGGACGCAAGGGTAGTGCCAGCATCACTGACTTCCATAGTGTCTCTCCTCTGCAGACTGATCCCAAAGTAGAAGATTTTCCTGCAGAACAGGATCCCTAGCAGCAACCAGGATAAGGGGACCTCAAAATAGTGGAGCAAAGATGACTGTGCTTAAGAAGCAAAGTAGATAGAGCTACAAAAGGAAACTAGGAACTGACCCATGGGGGTCTTACAACTATCCAGACATCACAGTAATCCTAGGATAAATAGAGATATATAGATAGACTACCTACAAAAGAATTGTGTTGCTCCGTTTGTGTGTGTGTGCGTGTGTGTGTGTGTGTGTGTGTGTGTGCACTTATATATACACTTTAAAAATACTACCAAGAATACATGAATGAAGTCTAAAGCCACTCATCCCATGAAAAGTATAGATGTTTTGTCTAATTTCCAGGTCTATGAACAGTACCACATAGATATAGCATATTTTATTCCTTGGCTCCAGTCTCAACCTTTGACATCTTCTGTGCCACAAGAAGGCTGCATTGCATGCACTACACCGGGGGTGGGGGTGGGGGCTCACTTGGCCTCCATGTGGAACCACAGGGAAATGAAGGAGCAGAGAGTGAGAAGAAGGTACATATTCTCCCACAGTCCCTGCAGGGTGAGCCTTGAACTGGTTGTGACCCTCACTTGAAGGTAACAGCACTTCTCAATGTGACTTATCTATGTGATCCTCCCCTTCCAAGTTCCAACAGCCACCCTCTCGTCTCTCCTAAATATGCACACAGCTACATTCCCCTTCGTGGTTTCCTTATATTCCCTCTGGATCCATATTAAAGTATCTGTGAACAGCCTAGTTCCAGAGGACTATGTGTTCCCTGATCATACCTTGACTAATGTTTTAGACAAGAAGAGAGCAAGCCTTAGAGACTTATTCCAGAGTACAAGATAACAGTAGAAAGGATGAAGACTAGACAGGCAACAAGGAGGGTCACAGGGAGAGAGAGCCAGGGAGTGGTACTGTGTAAATGGCGGAACAACAGGAATTGAGAGCTGCTGGCCTTTCCCTCTTTCTCAGTCTCCATTATGACCAGTTAGTCTGGGTTCCTGACATGAAAATTAAGCAGCCGAACATCCTTAGTGGACAGATATGTTCTTCTGTGTCCTCGGGGCCACTAGCCCTTTGTTCCGGAGCTGAAGGGTGCTAGTGATGGCAAAAGCCATCTGTTCACCAATCACCCTCACTGCGCGAGCTCAAAGGTAAGCCGTTGTTCTTGTTGTTCTTGTTTCCTTTGGTGGATCACTTCTCCCACGCTCATCTTCTCTTAGATGTCTCATTTCAAAATTATGTCTGTTATGCCAGTGATGACGTAATAGAAAATACTACGGATAACCAGCCCCATCCCATAGCAGCAGTCATATTCTGGCCACTGCTGGGTCCTCACCTCCCTCTTTGGCCAGTTCTGCATAATAACAGAAGGTCAGTGGCCACTTCTCTGTGAATGAGGTAGGTCAGCAGCCTTGGCATTCCTCTCAGAACAAGGAAGAAGATGGATGAATCATAATACAACAAAGACTTTTACAGATAAATTGGGCATAATAATAGAAGGTCATATATGACTTTCCAGAGCAATTGGAACTTTTTTCTGTTTGTTTGTTTTTTGTTTTTTGGGGTTTTTTTTTTTTTGCTTTTTCAAGACAGGGTTTCTCTGTGTAGCCCTGGCTGTCCTGGAACTCACTCTGTAGACCAGGCTAGCCTCGAACTCAGAAATCCACCTGCCTCTGCCTCCCAAGTGCTGGGATTAAAGGTGTGCACCACCATCGCCCAGCTTGGAACTTTTTCTAACACTTGAAACCTGTTTAGTTCCTTTGGGATCAAGTTATCAGAATCCACAAGGTGCTTAGAGAGCTAAGCAGGGGAGATCTGAGGGTCAGACCTGAGTGATCACTGCAGAGAACACAGCTTTGCCTCTACTGCCAAAACATCTTCCCAATCTTCAGTCCAGTGCCTTCTCAGTTAAAGATCAAGGTGAAGCACTTAAACCTGGGATTCTCTTCATCTGTGGATCAGGTATGAAGACAGAACGGATTTGAAATCCAACATAGTATATTTATTATACCTGTATAAAAACACATAACTCTAGAAGCAGGAGAAATAACAGTACAAAACTATGGATAATGGCTTTCAGATGGCATATAATCTAAAGCCAAGACATAAGTCAAGGCAGAATCATAAGTCTTTTAACTTAGGATAGATGACTAGGTATTCCAGAGGGTCTGAATGAAATGGGAAGACCTTCCCTGAATGTGGAATGGCACCCTTTGGGGAATCTTCTGGAATAAGGGCTTCAACACCAGCATGAGTGGCAGAGAGGAGATGTCACAGTGGGCGGACACCAGAACAACTCCTGAAGGCCCCCATCCTGGGTCCAGTTTTTATTCATTTTTCTATACTGCAAAACCACAGGGCGGGGTGGGCAAGCAGCCAGGATTTTACAGAAGTGTTTAAGGCAGTTGGCAGCTTGTTAAGGGCAATGCTCTTTATCTATTTCTCCAAGCCATTATGTTCCAGGTAGCAAGTGATGTCATGCTTGGCATCACTAAGTAAATCAATAAGTAAATCAAAAAAATCAATATCTAGTCATTGGTCTTTACTATCTTATTCTACTTCAGTACCATCCCTGTGGTCCAGGGTGAGGAAGAGAGTTGAACTCTAGCGTCCATGGGGTTTCACTTCCTGGGTGTAATCAGCCAGCTCATACCCTGCTGCCGTCTGTACCTTCCCTGTCCTGATGGACTGTACCTCCAAACTGTGAGCCAAAGCAAGCCCTCCCTCCCCTGAGCTGCTCCTGTCAGGTAGTTCATCACAGCAATCAGGAAAGAATTTCAACCCGTCATCACTGATTTAATTCAGGTAACCTAGGACTGCTAAAACCCCAACAGTAGCTGCCTGCCGGTTGCAAAGGGCGGTATGGAGGAAGGGGCTGCAGTCTTTCATGGAGAAGGTCCAGCACACCATGAAAAGGACCAGGCAAGAGAAGAACACAGGACTGATAATCAACTGGGAATCAGACAATGGAAAAGACCCAGGGATGGTGTAATTAACAGAACTATCAGGAATAGACTTCAGAATAACTGAGAAATGCAGACTGGGAGTTTTGACAGACAATGAACTATTTAAACAAAGGATAGCTACATCAGAGGAGATGCTTGGTAACCCGAATGCTAAGCTAGAAGAAAAGATCCACTACGAAACATGGAGATATGAACGGGCAAGAAACATAAAACAGAGTAGGAGACATATGGAAGGAAAGGAATGCGTCAAAAGTGCCTGCAACAAGAGGTCCAGAAGGAAGAGAAAGCAAGAATAGAGAAGGAATATATAAAGAGAAGGCCAGGACTGACCCACAAACTGACAGAACCCATCAAACCACAGACTGAAAAGAACCCACTTGATCCAAACCCCATACAGAATAAATACAAAGATAAGGACATCTAATTATATCATTGTACAAATGCTGAAAACTAAAGACAGACAACGTTAAACGAACAAGGAGAAGAAAAGGCGTTTTAAAGAGGTACGGATAAAACCCAGTTTCAAAAAAAATTATGTAGTTAGACACTGGGATAAAATTTTCCAGGTTCTGAAAGAAAGTACTGGTCAGCGTGAGATCCTACCCCTAATAAAACACACATCCCATGCTCACAGCATGGCCTAGACGCACCTTAGGTGAACAACAACAGCAAAAACTACAAAATAATTCTTTGCCTTTGTGACTTGCACTGCAGGATATCCCTCAGGCAGAAGGAAAATGACAGCCAGAAACCAGGACAGCGAGAAGAGTGGATGGAGGGGCGGACCCGGAGGCATGCGGACTCACACAATGATCTCACTGGGCAGCAGGACGCTGGTGGAGCAATGTGGAGGTGGACAGACAAGAAGGAGAGCTGATCTGATAGAAAGTTCTTGCATGTTCCAGGAGGTTATAGAACACTAATTGATTAGCACTAGCATAGAGGGACTTGAATTTTTAAGTCCAGGTAAAATGTGTGGTGCCTAATATAACCACTGAAAGAATGCCAGAAGACATCCCTAACAAATAGGTGTTTTATGCAATGACGTGAGCAAACTGAGGAGAAATTTCAAGGAAAAAGGACCGCAGCTATGGGGGCTACAGGGATGGCTCAGCAGTTACAGGCACTTACTGTTCTTGTAGAGGAACTGGATTCAATTCCTAGCACCCACATGGTGACTAAGACATCCATAATTGCAGTTCCAGGGGATCTGACACCCTCCTCTGACTTCCATGGGCATCACTCCTGGTACACATCAATATATGCAGGCAAAACACTCATACACATAAAGTATTTAAATCTAAAGACCAGTGATCAGCCCTGACATCATCTATATACAAATAATGGGCCAATTGGCCGGGTTGTGTTTATAGACTCAGAAATGTATGTATCAACATCTAAAAGAGGTGAGCAGGACAAAACATCTGTCCCAACACTGGGAGTAACTGGGACCAGCGGGACCCAGATACACAGGAACTCCACTAGCCCAGTGGCATGGGTTACTTCCGGTCTGTCGGGGCCAGTGCTCTGAGCAGACCTTGGTCACAAATTTTGCAGCCAATCCCACAACACACAGAGGAAGCTCCACTCCTGGCAGCTTTAACAGGTCCAGGATGCCAAGATTCCAGAATCACAGGATCACAGAGACAGCTTGATTCTGAGGAGTTCTGACACAACCAGGATTGCAGGAAGGACAGACCCCAGTCAGATTTAGCCAGGGCAAATGGCACTAGAGATAACCAGATGGCAGGAGGCAAGCATAAGAATATAAGCAACAGAAACCAAGATTACTTGGCATCATCAGAACCCAATTCTCCCACCATAGCAAGTGTTGGACACACCATGACACTGGAAAAGCAAGATTCAGATCTAAAATCACTTCTCATGATGATTATACAGAACTTTAAGAAGGACATAAATAACTCCATCAATGAAATACAGGAGAACACAGGTTAACAGCTAGAAGCCCTTAAATTAAGAGGAAACACAAAAATCCCATAAAGAACTACAGGAAAACACAATCAAACAGGTGAAGGAGATGAACAAAACCATCCAGAATCTAAAACTGGAACTAGAAACAATAAAGAAATCATAAAGGGAGACAGCCTTAGAGTTAGAAAACCTAGGAAAGAGATCGGGAGTCACAGATGCAATCATCACTAACAGAATACAAGAGACAGAAGAGAGAATTTCAGGGGCAGAAGACACCATAGAAAACACTGACACAACAGTCAAAAAAAAAATGCAAAAAAAAGCTCCTAACCCAAAACATACAGGAAATCCAGGATGCAATGAGAAGACCAAACCTAAGGATAATAGGTATAGAAGAGAGTGAAGATTCCCAACTTAAAGGGACAATAAATATCTCCAACAATATTATAGAAGAAAATTTCCCTAACTTAAAGAAAGAGATGCCCATGAACATACAAGAAGCCTACAGAACCCCAAATAGACTGGACCAGAAAAGAAAGTCCTCTTATCACATAATAGTCAAAACACCAATTGCATTAAACAAAGAAAGAATTTTAAAAGCAGTAAGGGAAAAAAGTCAAGTAACATATAAAGGCAGTTCTATCAGAATTACACCAGACTTCTCACCAGAGACTATGAAAGCTAGAAGACCCTTGGCAGATGTCATACAGACCCTAAGAGAACACAAATGCCAGCCCAGGCTACTATACCCAGCAAAACTCTCAATTACTATAGATAGAGAAAACAAGATATTCCATGACAAAACCAAATTTACACAATATCTTTCCACAAATCCAGCCCTACAAAGGATAATAGATGGAAAACACCAACATAAGGAGCAAAACTACACCCTAGAAGAAGCAAGAAAGTAGTCTTTCAACAAATCCACACAAACCTAATTCCACCTCTAACAACAAAAACAACAGGGAGTAACAATTACTTTTTCTTAATATCTTAATATGAAAA
>JADRCD010184156.1:6787-28954 GCA_019843815.1 Montemys delectorum
ATATATATATATATATAAAATCTTCAGAATGATCCTGCAAGTTATATAGAACCATTCATCTCTCAGCAGTAATGAGATTTTCTAATGTTTCAAGGTCATCATTTCCAAGTCATAAAGCCATTAAAAGACAACTAGAATCTAAACAATAGACTCAGTTTCTGACAAGAAATCCTATTGCTTACCAGTAAAGAAAAAAAATCACCATAAAATTCTGATTTGCGGAAGATTGAATTATATTACCATTGTTTAGTGCTAAGACTTGACTTGATTTGTTTAAATCGTCTGTCCCTCAGGTACAATGAGTACTGCTCATCATTCCTCTTTGGCCTCTGGAATTGAGGGTGCTGCCTCGGAGAACGCTTCTTGAAAACTGCAATAGGAGATCAGTGGGAGGTAAGCAGTTTCATAGGTCTGAATTTATAAAATGCTGGCTATTCCTCTCAATATTAATATGAAGTAGAGACTTAAACATAGGCCTGAAACTGTAAGACACATTAACTTTAAATGTTATTTGTATTTAATAAGTATGGCTTCGTATGTTCTTTTATTTATTTATTTATTGAATGGTTACAGTTTAAGGCTTCCAGGCAGCTGTTTACTGCAGTGTGACTGTCAGGAGTAGTCAAGTCAGCTGGACAGAACCCATAAGTCAACATTCTTCTGACTGTGGTGTAAGTGATACAGTATATCTCATCAGATCACGGCTCATGTTGTAATAGTGTCCTTTCATAATTAAAGTCATTGTCCTACATGAGCCTACTATGACTGTTCCCTGAGAGCTTTTACCAGCCCCTAACCAATACAAATGCAGATACTCACAGCCAACCATTGGACTGATCCCAGCAACCACAATGGAAGAGCTAAGGGAAGGACTGAAGGAGCTGAAGGGAATTGCAACCTCATAGGAAGACCAATATGAACTAACTGGACCACCTAGAGCTCCCAAAGACTAAACCATCAACAAAAAAGTATTTGTGGAAGGATTATGACTCCAGATACATATGTAGCAGAAGATGGGCTTATCTGGCATTAATGCGAGGGGAGACCCTTGTCCTGTGAAGGTTTGATACACCAGCGTCGGAGGATGCTAGAGGAGTGAGGCAGGAGTGAGGGAATGGATGGAAGAGCACCCTCATAGAGTCAAAGATGAGGAGGATAGCAGGGATGGGATGAGGGGTTATGGAGAAGTAACTGTGGAGGGGGATAACATTTGAATTGTAAACAAATAAAATGATTAATGAAACTATCAAAAATTGACATTGTCCTATATGTAATATAAGGATTCCATGTTTCATAGTTTTAAATATTTCATGGTTTTAAATAATATTCCAAAGCTAGACCTCATTTTCATGGCTGCTAAGAGATCAGTTACCAAAATATTCTTAGGAGGAATCTGTTGGAGCAGAAGAAAAATAGAATATCTTTTCTTTAGAGACACTTGCAAGCAGAGTGATTAGCTCTAGACATTGCTGCTCTGAGCTTTGTCACTGCTGCAGCTTGGTTTCATTATACTCTGCTTGCTAACCTTTAATGCATTTTGTTTTTATCTTGTTTTGTTTTATCTTTTTTTTTATAGCGTTTTGTTTTATCTTGGCTCTTCTTTCGGTAATTCTTGATTTTATTATCATGCTCCAATCTACATTCTAGTTCTTGCTTTTAAGTTCCTGCTACGAGGGTAATTTCCTCATTCAAGAGCAGGTGGACAACACTATAACCTTCCCTTTTCCCAAAACATCTGCTGCTCTGCTTGGTCACTGTTGCCTTATTTTCTCTTAAATGTTTGAATGCAAAAGCTGGAACCTTGCTAACGTTTTTCTCTCATTCTCTCCCATTCACAGAGCCCACATGAGCACATTTCCTTTCCCTCCTCTCCCTATGTCTCTATTTCAGTGTCCAACACTTCTTAATTAAAACCACAACCTACTATATCCCATAAGGATAACTTCAAATTTTGAATATTATGTCTATCAGCATTATTTGCTTAATTACTATAATAAATAAATGAGCAAATCTATTACACAACACTATGTCCTTTATGTTTAATTTTAATTCTCGATATTTGGTTCATTTGTTTTTTTCATAACACTTCATGGACAATTCCATCTAACAATTTACACATGCTTTTTGGTGTTTAAGGTGGTAGAGAGAACAGGAAACATTTAGCTGAAATATGCAACAAAGAGGAGAGAGAACCTATAGAGACTATATCCAGAGGTTGGTCATGGCCCCCAGTTGAGGGATGGGGCCACATCACCAAAATTTTAATCCAGAATTGCTTCTGTCTAAAGGAAATGCAGGAATAAAGAGTAGAGCAGAGACTGAAGGAAAAGCCATCCAGAGTCTGCCCTACCTAAGGATCTATCCCATCTGCAGACACCAAACCCAGACACTATTGCTGATGCCAAGAAGCACTTGCTGACAGGAGCCTGGTATAGCTGTCCCCTGAGAGGCTCTGCCAGATCCTAACAAATACAGAGGCAGATGCTCGAAGCCAACCATCAGACTGAGTTGGGGTAGGGAGGACCTCAATGTAGGAGTTAGGGGAAGGACTGAAGGAGCTGAAGGGGTTGCAACCCTGTAGGAAGAACAACAATATCAACCAACCAGACTCCCCAGAGCTCCCAGGAAGTAAAGAACTAACCAAAGAGTACACACAGAGGGACCCATTGTTCCAGCTGCTTATGTAGCATAGGATGGCCTTGTCAGACATCAATGGGAGGGGAGGCCCTTGGTCCTGTGGAGACTTGATACCCCAATGTAGGAGAATGAGAGAGTGGTGAAACAGGAGTGGGTGGGTGGGTGGGGGAGCTCCCTCATTAAAGCAGGGGGGGAGGAGCATGGGATAGGGAGTTTTCAGAGGAGAAACCAGGAAGGGGGAATAACATTTGATATGTAAATAAATAAAATAATCAAAAAAAATCTCTTCCCCAAATAGTGAAGTCTTCAAATCTAGAGACACATCTTATTGATGAGCCCTCTTGTTAAGCACCTTGCATGTCATACAGCAGAAAATAATGTTTACCGAATTGAATTCATTAAACATGAAATTGAGTTGAATTTCTCCATCAGAAATGTTAGCATCAGGAGATATGCAAGATCTTCTAGCATATTTCTTTGTTTTCAAAGCACAATGAAGTACCAGAGAAAAAAATCGATGGTATATGCCAAGTTGAGAAGAAAGTTTGATGCCAGGGTGAATAATTAAGCTTTGATGTATTTAGAGATGACATTTTAGAGAAATTCATTAGACAGTGATCTGTTAACTACATGAGATGAAGGAAGAAAAACATTACTGAGCTAATTCAGGTATTGAAGTGATTCTCCTGACAGATTATTAGAGTGCAGAGTTTATCAAAGCAAAAGCAAATGGGAATGTGTTGACAAAGGAAAAGTTGGGTCAAAAATATTTCACGTAGAAAAAATGAAATTGAACTTTAAGGTTTGAGGCAGAAATGTAGACATGGCAGAAGTTTATGGGGTGATTCTGAATGTATATAGTCTAATATTCAAAAGGAACCTTCTTGGTAAATATAAAGAATGAACCTTGGAGTATCTTAGGCCTCTGGTGAACTGATAGACACAGTTTGTAGCCCATGGGGAGAGATTTGGGGAATTCCATTAGAATTCTTCTCCTGCGGTCATTATCTCTGCCTTGGGACAGTCACAAACAGCTTATTACTTAAGTTTTTTTCCAAATGCCAAGAAAAATAAATAAATCTATAAAACATTCATCCTCAGAGCATCTTGAAGTTAGCATGTGGCTATTCAAGCCCATAACAATTGTTAAGTTGCTAAATATTCAGATTCAAAATACATCCAGAAAGAAAACAAATACTCTTCAAGGATGTCTAACATGGCACTGTCCCTGAAGTCTCCAGGGTTGAAAACATGTTAGTGTGATGAAAAGTGACTCCAGAGAGTGAGCCGGAGGTGCTTTATCCTTTAAACTGTTGTATAATTTGAAAGATTTATTTTAAAAACTAGTTTAAATTCTGTGACATGAGCAAAGTGCAGCCAGAATATGTTCTTTCTAGAATTATATTTCACAGAAAATGCATTTTTATGTATAACAAATCTGCTATTCCTTTAGAAGGTTTTCTCTTGGGGTTGGAGAAGAGACAGTAATATACAGTTTGGTGTGAAGCACATTTCTTGTGGTCATTTTAATGCTCTTTGGTAGCACCTGATAGGCAGACTGTCACCTCCATTACTCCCAATCCTCCTAGAGACAATGTTTTGGTTTTTATTATTAAGTTTGTTCTTTGACAGCCATGTCTTTTTGTCTTGTACTTTCCTTGTGTTTACCCATCTGTGCGTGCCATGGGTTTGGAACTATACTCTGGATCCTGGTGAGCTCACCAGTAGGTAGACAAGTGAAGGTAATATATATCTTTCTCCCAAAATCTACTCATAAGCAATAGTATGACAGGAAAGGGTGGGGCCCCATGAGCTCCTCCCAGATCCATCTTTAGATATTGATAGATGTAGTCATGTGCAGTGAATTTGATTCCATTGGTGATGTCATGTCTTGAAAAGACACCTGTAGCCTTTCTCCCTATCTTCTGTCACTTATTTACTTTCCATCCCCTCTTCAACAATGTTCCCTAAGGTTGATGGGGTGGTTTAAATGTCTATTTAGGACTCACATCTCTTATTATTAGGATCTTGAGGAGCCTTGAGTCTCTATATTCAGTACTGCTCACTGTAATAGGTACCTTCCCTAACTAAGTCTGAGTGACATTAGTCTATATGTATAAACACAAATACCAGTATGTCAGTTTGGTGCCATGTCAATTTAGTGAAACAGTGTAACATTTATAGGAGAATAAGGACCGCAATATGTAGCATAAAATTTTTGTATTATACAGAAGGTAATATGTCCAGGGAGAAAGGACTGGTTTCATAAATGTAGTTACCAAGGTTCATGATCAGAAGTCTCCATCCTTGGCTAGGTGGGCTAATGTTGCTTTAAATCTCTTAATTTTATCTTTGAACTTGCTTTTTGTGAGCTTGTTCTGATGGGACAACAGACATTGGGACAAAAAATGTTTTTCCTGCTGCCTTCCACTCTATTCACGTGTAACTTCTGTAATGCCCCGGAGCACAGAATTCCAGAAGACACAGGTATTAATTGTGTGCACTATGCATAATTCACATGAAGCGCAACAGTTTCAAACAGCACATGCTTATCAGCTAGCAATTTGTATTGGTCAGAGATTTGAGCTTCCCTTAACTGAATCCTCTGCTTGATGGCTCAATAGGCTATATCTTCTCAACTTGGCTTGCTTCCATTCCTACTCGCAGACTTTATACTTTTCTCAGTCTCCAAAAGTTGTTCGCAGAAGCCGTTTCCTTGTTAAACATTGATTAGAGCAGCTTGCTTGTTCAAATCTTTTGAGTAGAGAAGGAGGAACAGAGTAGGGAGGTTAGACCAGGGAAGGAGCATCTTTGTTCTTTCTGGTCTCTGATCACTACTTCCTTATAAAGACTACACCTATGCATGTGTTTCCTGCCTATTGTAAACAGTGATGCAGTTGAGTCATCTGGTTCAAGACTTAAATATATCAGAAAGATGACTTCCTGTTTGTGACAGAATAACCATGGTTGTGGTATCTCACCACATTCTGGTATCCTGGAAGGACACTGAAGGGTGTGCATACCAGGTGATTGATAACCGGAGGTCATCCAAGAATTTTCTTTACAATGCACAGTATGTGGAAGCTCAGTAACACACATAGCATGCCAGTATGTGTATTTGATCTGCAAATGAGGAACTTGGGGCACCCATGATCTCAAGAGGCCATAATTGCTATTTAAACCATAACTTGTGTTGCGGTAAATTTTAAACCCAATTTACCACATCACTCAATTCACAACTCAATGAATTGGTATACATGCTACTTGCCTAGATTGGGTAGATCTACCACTACACTACTCTAGTCCCATCTATTAGATCCCATATGACTTGTGATTTCTCCAAGACACGTGCTTCAGCTCTGCCTTCCTTCCACCTAGTCCTCCTCCTCCTCTGTCCTCCTCCTCTGTTGTCCTTTCCAGTCTCCTCCCATGTCTTCTCTCTCCCCTTATCCCCCAAACTTTTCAGTTCCACCTTCACTTCTGCTGCCTAATCATCTGCCTTAGCCTTTTTTGAAAAGTTAAGGTGGGGAGAAGGTTCTCAAGGCACCTGTATACATGATTTGCTCCTCTTCTGCAGTGCTTTCCAGGAGAGGAGAATTAGCATCAAAATACAAGACCTGGGCTATCCACAACAAACTTGCTTTGGAGGTGGAACAAAGAAGCAAAAATGGTAAAAGGACTAATCTGTGAATTAATGTCTTCTACTGAAAGCCGGTGGTAGGGGAAAGAGAAAGCATGAAACATACACTCATTCTCTTTAGTCTTTCTATATTTGTCATTAAGGCAATGGCAAAAAAATATTGGTAGAATGTACACATTAAAAAGGAAAATGAAATCATTGTGTTAGCTTTGTGTACCTTTTCTATTGTTGTAACAAAATGATACATTTGTGTATATAAGCTACAAAAAAATGAACACTGCAAATTTGTTATGATTTGAATGCATTTAAGACTGACATAGAACAATATAAAGATGGATAGTAAAACCAGTGTGAATAATTTAAATTTTGTTTTATCAGAAAAAAATTACAGGAAATAAAATGTCAAGGTGAGTTAAGAATAAGACTTTAGAAAAAAAAAAGAATAAACTGCAAGCTTCAGTAATTTTCATGACACATTTCCCTGCATTTCAAAGCTAATATTTTTATTCCCATTGTGCCTTCCACATGACAGAGCCAGGTCTGTCTGCATTTGGGGGCTGATTTCTGGGATCTTTCTAGCCTCCAGAGCATCTATGACTTAGAGCCTCTTACCTGTTTTTCTTTTCACTTGAGTCGTATTACCTGGCTGAATTGCCTTTATTTATGCTTAGCTACAGATTTGTGGATTATTATGGGCTTCTTTTCAGTATTCAGAGATATCTCTCAGGCTTTACTGTTTTCACATGTCCAACATTTCTCCATCTAAGTTCTCTTTTCCAAAGTTATTATATATAACTTTCTTTTACAGCTTGATGATGATGATGAGGAGGAGGAGGAGGAGGAGGAAGAGGAGGAGGAGGATGAGGAGGAGGAAGAGGAGGAGGATGTCAATGAGTCTGTACATTAATTTAGAGGTGACTGAGCTCTGAAAGTGATAATGGGACATTAAACATCTCCCAGTTTATTCCACACATTTTCAGTGTACGTAGTTCTTTTGTACATACAGTTTTTTCTCACTGTTACTTTTTGACATATGAAAATTTGGTAAGAAGGTTTGTTAAATATAAGTCCAGAGACTAATGGACATTTTTATTTTCTCTTGTTTGTGGCCTACACTTAAAAATTGCTTGCAATTTCTACATTTCTCCAAGTTGAAGAAATAATTGTTTTAGTCAATACAGAATAATTCAATGTACTAAATTTTAGTTGTCTGAACAATAATTGATTCTTCTAGAATTATCATGTTATTATTTATTTTTAATGCCAGATACTGAATCAAAGTCTTCATATTTCAGTATTAAAAATGCATATATGTATTTTATTCATAAATATAATTAGCACAAATAAAAATTAGTCTGATAATTAATTTTGTGAAAATAGGCATATATACTTATTCAAATCTGATATTATCTTATGTCAGTTTTCTGAGCTTTAGAATAAATATATTTATTTTAAATCATGATGAGCATCTCTGACTAAAGCTTTATCTTTGATTCAGATTGTAGTAATGCATTAAGTTTCTCATATACAGACACTTTAAATTGGTAGCTACTTAAAAACTGAAAACTAAAGATGAACTTTCCTTATACGTGGCATTTCTCCCCCCTTAGGAAATGAATAATCAAGGGAAGTGTGAAAAACTATGGAGCCATCTTGAAAGTTCACTGATTTGAAAAGCTGATTAATGTTTCCATTACATATTCTTTGTAAGAAATATTTTCAGACTTCATCAAATGTCAAACCAGGGAGATAGTGGTCTTTAATCACCTACTGCACCTACAGGCTGCCACAGCAGCACAAAATGAACTGTCATCAGTTAGTATGCCAGTGTTATTTCAAAAATACATTTTGCAGTGTGATTATAAGCAGTTCTGAGTTTGGTTTCAAGTTCTCTATAGTAGGGACTTACAAAATGTGTTGTTTTGTGAATTTTCTTTGTGTGAGGTCAGCATCCTTAGTTGCTGATGCCTCAGAGAAATCACCTATATCTGCAATTTACCTCTGTCATTTGTCCAATGACCTTGGGAATTTGTCATCTCATAAATAAGTGATCAAACTTGAATGTCAGTATAGTGTTTCTTTCAGTCCCCTTTTCTTCCTACTTACTCTTTTTACTCTAATTTCCTGAAATATGTGAATTAATTTTTAGGTATGAAAGTATACATTTGAGCTTGGTGATATACAAAAAAGAATGGTGGGATTAAATAAAATTAAAAAAATAAATAAATGCTTTACATTTCAATTTTGTGATAGATCTTGACAAATGTTCAAGCCTTAGGAGAACTGGTACCATTTTCTGTTCTGACAATCTTTCCTGGGCTGCGTTTCTTTACCTTCTTTTATAACTGAAATGATTTCCTTGAAGTTCCTTAAGAATAGTTATGCTAACCAATTTGCTATTGTTCCCAGGGAAATGCATTAGAGGTTTGGGTTTGGTCAGTTCTGAACAAAATTCTGAATATCTTACCAATGGGTTTTCTGTGTAGAGTGCTGGCTGTTTTCTGGCCATTTCGCACTCATAGCTAATGTTTATAAGTATATTCTACTTGATCTTTATAAGTATCGAATTATTTAAAATCCTTGTTTAGTAAAAATAGTATACATTTCTATTGCCTTCTAAAATGTATATGATAATTGTGAAATATCAGGTCTTAATATTTATCATGATTCACTCTAAAAAGGAAAATGATCTGCTAAAATATTAAGAAATAGAAAGTAATATTATTCCTTGAGGCTTTTAAAGTAACCTTGGTAGTTTTGTCCCTCCTGGCACCTTCTTTTTCTGTATTAAATCTGCCTCCACCCAATTAGAGCTGTCACTCCTCAATTTTAACATTTCATCTATATATGACTTGTATCCTGCTATTTTCTCCTTATGGTCTCTTCCTCCACATTAATTAACTTTCTATTGTTATGATAAGATACCCTAAGCAAGGAAATTTATAGAAGAAAGAAGTTTACAGAGGTTTAAATTTCAGAGGGTTAGACTCTATGACCATCTTGGTGGAAATATGACAGCAGGAAGGTAAACATGGCACTAGAGCAATAGCTAGAAGCTTATGGCCTTATCTAAAAGTAGGAGGCAGAAGAGGATGAAGAGAAAGAGAGAGAAGGAGAGGAAGAGGCAGAGGAAGAAGAAGAGGGAGAAGGAAAGGGAAAAGGAGAATTAGGAACGGTGTGGGTATTTGAATCCTCAAATTACACTCCCCACTGTGACACACTGGCTCCCACAAGGTCACACCTCCTAATCTTTCCCAAACGTTTCTACCAACTGGGGACCAAATATTCAAATATATGATCCTATGTGGGACATTCTTATTTAAATCCCTTTATACTTTCCTGATTTGTCTGGTTATTTTATGTTATATACCCCCGTTTGAAAATTTGGACCTAGGATCAACAGATAAGAGACATATGACATTTGTCTTTCTCTGTCTGGATTGCTTTACTAAACATAACCTTTTCTAGGTCCATCTACTTACATTACATTTTTATATTTCTTTTAAGTGTATGGCTGTTATGCCTGCCCATATGTTTGTATATGTGCCTGTTGCTTGCAAATGTCAGAAAAAAGAATAAAATCCCTCCATTCTGGAATTAGAGTTCTGAGTTACCATATGGGTATTGAGAATCAAAACTGCATCCTCTGGAAGAGCAATAAGATCTCATAACCACTGAGCCATCTCTTCAGCCCAGATTTAAGTTTCTTTACAGTTGAAGAGCATCCCATAGTGTATGTATAACATATTTTTATTAGTTTGTTGAAAGACATCTAGGTTATTTCCATTTCCTATCTATTGTGAATTTCATGGCAATGATCATGGCTGAGCAAGTGGCTGTAATATTTGTGAGAGAGATTCTAAGTATGTCTACCATTGGCCAAAGTTCTGGGTTTTTTTGGTTTGTTTGTTTGTCTAGTTGTTTTTATTTTGTTTAAGATTTGAACCTGAATATCTTTGGTCAAGAAATGCGCTCTCTTGCTATATTCAGAAGTATTCAAATCCTCGCCATTTATATTGAAAATACCAGTGAAAACTGCAGAATTATGTAGACTTTCCTCTTTAAGAGTTACTAATAAAAATGGAAAGATCTCCCATGCTCATGGATTGTTAGGATGAATATAGTAAAAATGGCCACCTTGCCAAAAGCAATCCACAGATTCAGTGAAATTCCCATCAAAATTCCAAATCAATTCTTCACAGAGTTAAATAAAGCAATTTCCAATTTCATCTGAGATAACAAAAAATCCAGGATAGTGGCAACTATTCTCAACAATAAAAGAATGTCTGGAGGTATCACATCCCTGACCTCAAGCTATACTACAGAGCAATCATAATTAAATAAAAAAAAAACTGCATGTATTGGTACAGTGACAGGCAGGTAGATAAATGGAATAGAATTGAAGACCCAGAAATGAACCCATACACCCATGATTACTTGATCTTTGACAAAGGAGCTAAAAACATCCAGTGGAAAAAAGACAACATTTTCAACAAATGGTGCTGGTTCAACTGTAGGTCAGTATGTAGAAGAATGCAAATCAATCCATTTTTATCTCATTATACAAAGTTCAAGTCCAAGTATATCAAGGACCTCCACATAAAACCAGATAGACTGAAAACTAATACAAAAGAAAGTGGCGAAGAGCCTTGAGAACATGGGCACAGGGGAAATTTTCCTGAACAAAACAAAAATAGCTTATCCTCTAAGATCAACAATTGACAAATGGGACCTCATAAAATTGCAAAGTTCTTTAAGGCAAAAGACACTGTCAATAGGACAAAGTGGCAACCAACAGATTGGGAAAAGATCTTTACCAACCCTACAACCGATAGAGGGCTAATGTCCAATATATACAAAGAACTCAAGAAGTTAGACTCCAGAGAACAACATAACCCTATTAAAAATGGGGTACAGAGCTAAAATAAGAATTCTCCCCTGAGGAATACCAAATGTCTGAGAAGCACCTAAAGAAATGTTCAACATCTTTAGACATCAGGGAAATGCAAATCAAAACAACCCTGAGATTCCACTTCATACCAGTCAGAATGGCTAAGGTAAAAAACTCAGGTGACAGTAGATGGTGGGGAGGTTGTGGAGAAAGAGGAACACTCCTGCATTGCTGATGGGATTGCAAGCTGGTACAACCACTTTGGAAATCAGTTTGGTGGTTCCTCAGAAAATTGGACATAGTGCTACCTGAAGACCCACTCCTAGGCATATACCTAGAAGATGCTCCAACATGTGATAAGGCCACGTGCTCCACTATGTTCACAGTAGCCTTATTTATAATAGCCAGAAGCTGGAAAGAACACAGATGTCCTTCAACAGAGGAATGGATACAGAAAATGTGGTACATCTACACAATGGAGTACTACTCAGCTATTAAAAATGATGAATTCATGAAGTTCTTAGGCAAATGGATGGAACTAGAAAATATCCTGAGTGAGGTAACCCAGTCACAAAAAATACACAAGGTATGTACTCACTGATAAGTAGATATTGGCCTACAAGTTTGGAATACCCAAGATACAATTCACATACCACATGAAGCTCTTCTTAGAAAGGGGATCAAAATGCCCATGGAAGGAGATACAGAGACAAATTGTGATACAGAGACTGAAGGAAAGGCCATGCAATGACTGTCCCTCCTGGGGAATCCATCCTATATACAGTTACCAAACAGAGACATTATTGTGGATGCCAATAAGTGCTTGCTGACAGGAGCCTGATATAGCTGTCTCCTGAGAGGCTCTGTCAGTGCCTGACAAATACAGAAGTGAATGCTCACGGCCATTGATTGAACTGAGTACAGGGTCCCCAATGAAGGAGCTAGAGAAATGACCCATGGAGCTGAGGGGGTTTGCAGCCCCATAGGAGGAAAAACAATATGAACCAACCAGTACCCCCAGAGATCCCAGAGACTAAACCACCAACCAAAGAGTACACAAGGAGGGACTCATGGCTCCAGCAGCATATGTAGCTTGGGATGGCCTTGTGGGACATCAATGAAAGGAGAGGCTTTTGGTTTTGTGTAGGCTCAATGCCCCAATGTAGGGGAATCCCAGGACAGGGGAGCAGGAGTGAATGGGTTAGTTAGCAAGGGGAGGGGGATGGAATAGAGGGGTGATTTCAGAGGGGAAATGGGGAAAGGGGATAAAATTTGAAATGTAAATAAAGAAAATACCTAATTTTAAAAAGTTACTAGTAATATTGTGATTATGTTTTAATATAGAATAGCCATTAATGTATCTCACACCTAATATTCAGTCAAATACATCCATGTGGATATATCAGCAGGTGTGAAGGATATTTGTTCTAAGTACTGAATTTGTTTGAAGATCAATGCCCATGATGTATTAAATACTTTGAATTACAATCCTGATTAATAAAATATCCGATGTGATGTCATGTATGTATGTGCTTTATGTACTACATCTCCCATTTCCATCCACCGTATTCATCTTATACACTGTGTTTGTATGCAAGAGTCCTTCAGCATTCCTTGACTCCTTGCTTAAGTTTGACTGCTACCTGTGCTAACAAATGACTTTTTGTTCAAGGATGACAAGAGATCAATTAAGGAGAAGGAAGAATGTTAATCCAAGGTAGAAAAGGCCCACCCTAATTGAAGAACAGTGAGCAAGATTCTGGTCAATGAATTATAACCTCATTTTAAAAATCATTCATCCATGTGATAATTAATTCTGATGGCATCTTACATAATCATCAGAGGCTTTCCCTGCAAAGTACATGAAGGTAAATGAGCCTCTACTTCAAGCTTGACATCTGTCTTTGGCTTATCACTGAAGAACACATTATAATGAGAGTAGCAGACAGAATGCCTGATAACTCACATTTGGTGAGAAATCAAGCAAGATTATGAATGCCAATGTGCAATGAAATACATTATACCAGAAAATACCATGTCCTCTACTCTCGAAAGATTTAGATGTATAAATACTGCATTTACTTTTTTGTAATTATAAGAAATCCTACATTCTTATTAGAATATACTTATCAACTTCAGTAAAAGTAACAGGGAGAATTTGCTAAAACCTTTGCTACTGAGAGAATGTTATGGCTGAAATGAGCACTTCACCTAGTTTGGGTCCATGAATAAATTCTGAAAATAGAGGGCTTCAATCTCAAAACATGAAATCAACTCTCAAGTAGGAGTCAAGCATCTCAGGAAAATGCACAGAATGTCTCTCTCTGTTCTCATGTAGAAAAATTGTACTGTAGCTTTAGAATTTAATTTTCATTGTTTACAGAACCTCACAGACTTATGGAAGACCCTGGAGAGGAAGGAATTTTTGGTGATCATCTGTCGTATGTCTATGGAAGCATATTTCTGAATTACTTTGGTCTTTGTTGTGATAAAATACCTGAACAATCAACTAAAGGAAAGAATGGTTTATTGGAAAGTATATTGAAAGTATAGGCCATCTCATGAGGCAGTTGTGCTGCCAGGAGCAGGAGACAGTTGACCACATTTGTATCATGGTCAAGAAGTAGAGACAAATGGATGCTGGTGCTTACCTAGCGCTCTCTCTCTCTCTCTCTCTCTCTCTCTCTCTCTCTCTCTCTCTCTCTCTCTCTCTCTCTCTCTCTTTTTCTCTCTCTCTCTCTTATTCAACCAACCTTTCTGCAGAATGGTGCCACCCACATTTAGGTTTGATAATCTCACCTCAATTCATCTCATTAAAAACAAAACAAAACAAATGAAACCCTCACAGGCATTACTGGAGGCTTGTTCCTTGTGATGATTTTAGATCCATTCAACCTGAAAATCAGTATTAGTAAACTACCAGAAATAATAAAGAGTTGGGAAACACCCCAAATACCCTAATACAATCCAATGCAATCAAAAACATTTTTCTTTGACTTCCTTAAACCAAAATGCTTAGATGATTGAAACTCTCAGTTTTCATTTCTCATATCTGAATGAAATACTTTTTGACTAAAGTATTGTGGCAAGCTGAGGAAGCCTTGAGTGAATGTCTGTGTGGTAGATGGTGCATAAGGGCTGCTGACATGAGCACAGTTCTTTCATTGCTTACAGAACCTCACAGACTTATGGGAGACCCTGGAGAGGAAGGAATTTTTGGTGATCATCTGTCGTATGTCTATGGAAGCATATTTCTGAATTACTTTGGTCTTTGTTGTGATAAAATACCTGAACAATCAACTAAAGGAAAGAATGGTTTATTGGAAAGTATATTGAAAGTATAGGCCATCTCAATGAAAGAACCCCAGTGACTCAGATCCGTGGACCTAGCAAAGCCTTCTTCCAAGGTGAGGCTCAGAGGATGGCAAACCTTTTCCCTGGTCCAAATGTAAATGTTGGCAATGTGAACTCTCTTTTACAACTGTTTTTAAGAGGCTGAACAAATATGCCCAAAACTAGTAAACCCAGCTTCTTCCTCCAGGATATTTACAACACAAAAGTGGATGCTTGTCTACAAAGATCTATTGAGACTCTCTCACTGGTCACCCTGTGCTATAGAAAATAAACATGCTGAATTCCAGGTATGGATAACAGTGGAGCAAAACAGCTCACCAGATCCCTGATTTTTATGTATGTGTGTCTTTCCATTTTTTTTCTTCATTACCTTGCCACCCCATTCAGGTTTCTAGGAGCAAGCTATGCAGGACATGTACTACATATATAGTAAGATCAAATGGTTTTCTGAAGGGATGGCTTTATTTTCCGACAGAACTATGGGATCTGCATCTAGGTGCCATTAAAATGGATGATGACCCATAGTTTTATGGTACTGTACTTCATAGCTGGTCATCATCCTAAATGTGGTGCTAGCATTTATCTTCAGTGAGTTCCTGCACAGCTGGATAGGCATTTGGAGAAGTTCCTCTCCTTTTCAAAGTGTTAAATTTCTTAGTACGTCAATCATCAGAAGCTAGAAATTATTTTTTATTAGTTTGTTAACAGATGATTTCTTATCAAGAGAAAATACAGTCACGCTATACATAAACATATATTGTTAGCAAATGGCAACATACTTAAGCTTATACCTGTTTTCTAAAAGGAATGTGTTTACTACCAAAATCAACTTGATAACTCACCCCCTCATCTTATCAAGGCAACATCGCCATATACCAGCATTTGCTACCTGTGCAAACTTGACAACTTGTAAGATTTATTTCCCTTGTCCTGAAGGCTAAATACTTATGAACAAAAGCTGTAAGAAATTCCCAGTACATTTCTCTGAGGTCTAGGCCTTGCCTGGCATGCTAGAGGAGAGAACAGATTGAGTGAACAAATAAAAGAAGACAGAAGTATGTGTGAAAATTCCAAATACTTTTCTTTTTCTTGCATTTAAAAGAAAAATTCTTGACAACCTAGAATTTTCCTTAGCTCATTTATTATCTACCTAGCGCTTTCCTTGTAACATTGTTATCTTTCCTTCTGTAAGTGTGTCTTATGTTTTTAATGTGATGTCTTAATATTTAGTATTGAGATAGAATTTTCAGGGATAATTCCTAACTAACATTATACATTTTAATCCACAGTGCAGTGATTCATATGACAAATTCACAATACTAAATACAAATAGATTTATTATTAAAAATGCCTCAACCAATGCCTTTATGGATACTAAAGTTATTTATTTTAAACTTAAAAGACATATAACTGTACCTATGATGGCTATATTATGAACCTGACTAATTAAAATAAATCCAGATATGTGGATATACATCACAGTGGAGTAGAAAAAAAAAAACCCTGTAGTCCATACCTGACATCTAAGCTATGAAAAATGCTGGTCATGTTGAACAGACTTTTGTGCCAATATCTCTAGAGCCAATAGTTTAACTTAAAGTCTGAATGTAATGGAAGTTATTAATCACTATAAGGTTAATCGCTTCATATTAACGTCAAGTAATACTCGTATCAGTTATTTATATCCTTCTTTCTAAAAATTCCCAAAAAAGGAAACGGCGCATGAAGTCAAGTGAAAACAAGATTTTGCTTTTTTAGTGTGAGATCTCTGGAGCAGATGATAATTGTTCCTGATGATGCTACAGAAGAATCTCATTTGTTTCTACTCCTGTATTTGCAATATTACAAAGTCCACAACATTTTCTAGGTGTTTAATATATTTTATATCATTACATTGAAAACTAAAGCTATTTAATGATTTTGCTTCATAAGAGTAAACAATTACATGGAGATGTTCTTCATTGTACCTGACTATCCTTGGTGATGTCTACATTCATAATGTCAACTGCTCACAAGTTTATAGGTTTCTTTCTTAATGCAGATTTTGGACATTATCTCTTCAGACATCAACAATCCTATTAATGGCTCATTCTGATCTCATCATCTTACCTCTAATGATAATTTCAGTTTCAATTTTCATTTTCTGTGTATGGGTGTGTGTTTGCATGTACTTCTGTGCACCACTGGGGTCCACAGAATGAGCTGGAGTCACAGACAGTTGTTAACAAGCTTGGTACTGAAAATAGATTCCGAGTTTTTCTAAAAAAAGCAGCCAGTGCTTTGAACAATGGAACACTGTTCCAGCTCTTTACTCTAAACAGATTGATTTCTTCTTTATTTGATAAACAGAGCATATTGATACCTGTATCTGACCATCCAAATATGTAGAATCTCAGCATCTTATACCTAACATACATCTCTTTTTCTTTATTTTTTACATTCTTTCTTTAAAAATCTCAAGCTTTTATGAGAAAGACTTCACAGAAAATTTTGAGCTTTAGAAATTAAAAGTGAAAAGCAATACATGCTTCAAATTATATAGATTTACTTGAGGGAAAATATGCTTTAAATTAATTTTGAGTACATGAGTCCATATTAATCGGCAAAACAGCAGTACCAAAGCAGACTGTTTGATGTTATAATATGATTTTATAACATTATATTTAGTAGTAAGAATAGCTTTCACAGTTGTTTTACTAAATTAAAAAATTAAAATATGTTATAATAATTACTTATATGTTGTAAATCATTAAAATACCAAACCTAATATTTTATTCTAATATTAAATTTTGTTATCTAGTAATATGCACATACATACATATAGACACATGATATACCATATCTGCATGAAATACTTGTACATAAGATCTTACTTAAATTTATTTCTTCAAACAAAATAAAGTATTTCTATGAATATTAATTTTACTTATCCATTTATCTACTGATGGGCATCTAGATTGGTTCCATTTCTGGTGACTAGTGTTATAAAGAACATGAGGTCAACACCAAGGAATGGTATAGCTGGATCATATGGAAGTTTTATTTTTAGTATTTTGGGGTAGTCCCATACTTTTTATGAATATTTCAGATGATATTATGCGTAGAATGAACTTTTGTTATTGTTCGGTCCTATTATTTCTTAATAGTTGTTCTATTTTTTAACATTTTAATATTGAGAAAATTAAGTTGTTCCTTTTTCTTCCAGCCCCTCCCTCTCATCTCTCCTCTCTAACTTCCCACATGGGTGCTGGTGCCTGTGGAGGCCAGAAGATTATGTCAGATCTTGTGGATCTGGAAGTTACATGCAGATGTGAGCTGCCTGACCTGGATTTTAGAGCTGTGGTTAGTTTTCTCTGTACATTCTGCTGTGACTTAAAAAGTTTGTGGGTTGTTCATTAACAATCAAAACCAGAAACAGAGTTGCAGCTTACAGTCTTCTACAGGACCACCAATTCACATCCTATGATACCTGGTATTTCCACATATATTTCCTAACCAAAGATTGTCTTCTCTGTCTTGTAATCTATATTCATTTTCATACTTAAATTCACACTGAGCAATACTGTTGTCATCCAAATTATCTTATCCCTGCTCATAGTTTCATTGAAATATATATATATATATATATGTTATATATACATATACATATGTGTTATATATACATATATGTATATATGTGTATATATGTATATATATATAGAGAGAGACAGAATGAGACAGAAAAACACAAATAGGAACAGATACAGAGACAGAAACACACAGAGAGATCATATGCTACGAAGCTTGTTAATTATACTCTCTACAAATACATCTATTCTGTTACTTTATTCTTCTTTTACACCTATTCTGTTACTTTTTTCTTCTTTTTAATATTCTATCATCTTTATCTGGGGAAGCCCGTGACAGTCTTTTACCTGATTTAGTGCACTGTCTTTCTAGTGTGGTGATCTTCTTTCACACTGCATCTTCTTCCAGAGCACTCCTATTTTCTTTTCCCTCTCTCTCTCCCTCTCTCTCTCTCTTCTATATCTATATCTATATATACATATATGCATATGTCTATATCTATATATACATATATGTATGTATACATATATATTATATACATTCTGCATATAAGGTAGTGTACAATAGTTTTACACTATTAAATACTATTGACTATAAATCTTAATATATTTTTCTATCTATAGATTTCAATTTTCTTATTTTTAAATCTGCCTAGTAGACTTTAAATTACCAAAAAAAATTCTAGCTCATTATGATTTTTAAAATACTATAATTAATAAATATTTTGTCTTCTGTAACATCTCATCATCACCACAGACTTGTAAGTTTCCACTCACATTCCACCTCTTCATACAGTCTACTCAATGCTTCTAGACAGGTGTGTTAAAAGCTCCACTTTATCTATCAAACTACAATATTTTATGTACTTTTTATAAAAACATGTACTGTATTTCATTGTACTTTTGTGGGGGAAAGATAATTCTCAAATTTAATGCACATATATGTATACATAACACCATATCTCTTTACCTATCTGTCTATTTATCTACCTATCCATCTATCTATCTATCATACACATACACATATACACCAAGAGAGGAAAGACACAAAGATGATACACTATATAGTAAGTATTGCATCAAGAACTAGAATATGTCATTAAACAAAATCTTCATGTTCTATTCAGTGAGACAAGCAGCAAAAATATACATTATAAATAATTTAATGAAGATGACAATTTGCATAGACAAGAGAAGTGATAACTAAGTAAAAAAAAATCATATGTTCTTTGGGGAATGATTGAATAGAAAGAGTGGGGTTACTTTCACTTGGAGATAATTTGACAAAAATACAAAAGTCAGAAGACTAACCATATAGACATTAGAGCAGTGAAGTTGTAGATATGGAAAAGAAACAGTACAAAACCATATTTGGGGGTGGTTAAGATTTACAAAATAGAAGTAAGAAGTATGTGCTAGCATTACAGTTAGAGCTGGATCCATATCACATAAAACCACATGGCCGGCAGGGACAGGAGCCTCTCAGCTTCTGAGTGACAGAGCTGGATCAGCTACCATCTCTGCCCCCTCCCTGCTAGGGGAAGGCTTCCCTCCAGGGTGGGCTTCAGCCCAAGGACTCAGGTGAGAACAGCCATTTTCTCTCTGGGGTCATGCTAAGGCAGGACCAGCCGGGAGGCATAGGCCTCAGGAAGTGCAGGGGAGTCGCAGGACTGCAGGGACAGGAAACTCTCAGGGTCCAAGTGACAGAGCAGGATTAGTGACCATCTCTGCTCCCCACCCTCCCCCCTGCGAGCAGAGGGCCAGCATCCAGAGCTGGCTTCAGCCCTAGGATTCAGGCAGGACCAGCCAGGAGGCATAGGCCTCAGGAATTGCAGGGGAGTCTCAGGACTGCAGGGACAGGAGCCTCTCAGCTTCTGAGTGACAGAGCTGGATCAGCTACCATCTCTGCCCCCTCCCTGCTAGGGAAAGGCTTCCCACCAGGGCGGGCTTCAGCCCAAGGACTCAGATGAGATCCGCCATTTTGTCTCTGGTGACTTCCTAAGGCAGGACAAGCTGGGAGACACAGGCCTCAGGAGTAGAGGAGAGTTGCAGGGCAGCAAGGAAAGGTCAAGCTCTAAGACACCAAGAACTTCTAACACCAGAGATCAAGAGATGGTGAAGGCAAACGCAAGAATCCTACCAACAGAAACCAAGACTGCTTGGCTTCACCAGAACCTAGTACTCCCACCTCAGCAAGTCCTGGATATCCCAAAACACCAGAAAAGCAAGATTTGGATCTAAAAACTCATCTCACAATGCTGATAGAGGAACTTAAAAAGGACATGAATAACTCCCTTAAAGAAATACAGGAGAAAACAGATAAAGAGGTACAAGCCCTTAAGGAGCAAACCCAAAAATCTCTTCAGGAATTGCAGGAAAACACAAACAAACAGGTGGAGGAACTGAGTAAAACCATTCAGGACCTAAAAATGGAAGTAGAAACAATAAAGAAATCACAAAAGGAGACAACCCTGGAGTTAGAAATCTTAGGAAAAAAGTCAGGAAACATAGATGCAAGTATCACCAACAGAATACAAGAGATAGAAGAGAGAATCTCAGGGGCAGAAGATAACATGGACAACATTGACAGAACAATCAAAGAAAATGCAAAATGCAAAAAGACCCTAACTCAAAACATCCAGGAAATCCAGGACACAATGAGAAGACCAAACCTAAGGATAATAGGTATAGAAGAGAGTGAAGACCTCCAACTTAAAGGGCCAGTAAATATCTTCAACAAAATTATAGAAGAAAACTTCCCTAACCTAAAGAAAAAGTTGTCCATGAACATACACGAAGCCTATAGAACTCCAAATAGGCTGGACCAGAAAAGAAATTCTTCCCACCACATAATAGTCAAAACACCAAATGCACAAAACAAAGAAAGAATACTAAAAGCAGTAAGGGAAAAAGGTCAAGTAACATATAAAGGCAGGCCTATCAGAATGACCCCAGACTTCTCACCAGAGACTATGAAAGCTAGAAGATCCTGGGCAGATGTCATGCAGACCCTAAGAGAACACAAATGCCAGCCTAGACTACTATACCCAGCAAAACTCTCAGTCTCCATAGATGGAGAAACCAAAGTATTCCATGACAAAACCAAATTCACACAATATGTTTCCACAAGTCCAGCCCTTCAAGGGGTATTAAATAGAAAACCCCAACACAAGGAGGGGAACTACATCCCTGAAAAAGCAAAAATGTAATCTTCCAACAATACTAAAAGAAGATAGAGACATGAACGGAATGCCAGCTCTAACTACTAAAGTAACAGGAAGCAACAATTACTTTTCTTTAATATCTATTAATATCAATGGACTCAACTCACCAATAAAAAGACAAAGACTATCAGATTGGGTACGTAAACAGGACCCAACATTTTGCTGCATACAGGAAACCCACCTCAGTGACAAAGAAAGACACTACCTCAGAATAAAAGGCTGGAAAACAATTCTCCAAGCCAATGGTCCCAATAAAAAAGCTGGAGTAGCCATTCTAATATCGAATAAAATCGACTTTCACCCTAAAGTGATCAAAAAAGATAAGGAGGGACACTTTATATTCATCAAAGGTATGATCTACCAAGATGAACTCTCAATTCTGAACCTTTATGTTCCAAATACAAGGGCATCTACTTTCATAAAAGAAATTTTACTAAAGCTCAAAGCACACATTACAATGCACACAATAGTAGTGGGTGATTTCAACACCCCACTCTCTGCAATGGACAGATCATGGAAACAGAAATTAAACAAAGACACAGTGAGACTAACGGAAGTTATGAAACAGATGGATCTAACAGATATCTATAGAACTTTTTATCCTAAAACAAAAGGATATACCTTCTTCTCAGCACCTCATGGTACCTTCTCCTAAATTGACCATATAATTGGTCACAAATCAGGCCTCCACAGATACAAGAAGATTGAAATAATCCCTTGTATCCTATCAGATCACCATGGTCTAAGGCTGCTCCTCAATAACAACATAAACAGTAGAATGCCCACATACACGTGGAAGCTTAACAACACTCTACTCAATGATAACTTGGTCAAGGAAGAAAGAAAGAAAGAAAG
>JADRCD010184158.1:0-15813 GCA_019843815.1 Montemys delectorum
TAAGGTGAATGGAAAGGAGAAAAGGCTCTGTTATCATCTGAGTCCTAAACGTTAACAGCAGTGCAACCAAGAGCAAGCCAGTTCACTCTAAAAGCCCAGCTTCCCTCATTCTTAGAGGTGTCTGAACACAGGAGACATGTACCTACACTCAATAAATTTCAAGGTAATTCCCTTTCCTATAACCTGCATCAAAGCCTGTAGTGGAATTCAAGTGTTACACTAAAAACCTTTTGCATAATCATTTAAATCATATTTTGGGAACTATTAAATGCACTCACCTTGATATAGTCAGTGGAATCTGGCTCAAACTGGGCAACACAGAGATTGAGAACATCAGCATGCCGGTCTTGGCTGTACATGGTCTAAAACCACATAATAAAGTGGGAATCAGCTGAGAAATGAAAGTTTCCATCTGCCCTAATACCCTGGAAGGCCTGCCAATATACAAGCCACCTGTGTGCTTATCAGGAGCACATAGGGAGCTGGATAGGGTGGTGCAGACCTTTAATTCCAGCATTTGGGCAGGGGCAGAGTCAGACGCAGGCAGATTTTTGAGTTCAATGCCAGCCTGGTCTAGTAGTTCCAAGACAGCCAAAGCTACATAGTGAGACCCCAACTCAAACAAAATAAAACAACAAAAAAGAAAAAATAAATAAATTTTTAAAAAGCATACGGAAATGACATAGGCTTTGTTGGCCCCTAACTGTACGAGAACCTCATCAAGTTACTGCCACATTAGTGCCTGTGTTCACCTTTTTGAAATTGCCAGCAGTGCAAGAGCTGACTGCTTCAACAGATGAGCATCATGGAAATGGAATTTAATTCACTGTACCTGAAGGTTTTCATCTTTGAAAATTACTGGTGGCAAAACTCTACGACCTTCTTTCGGGAAATAAATTTGTATCACCCTGTCCCGTTCTTCCCATGAAGCTTTTCGTAGAGTGCCGTTTGGTTCTCTAACAACAATAAAACGTTCCTGAAACAGAAAGCAACCAGAGGTAAGTAAGTTGTGAAGACTTCCGTTTAGCTCATGTGATAGCGAATACTATCAATATGGCAGGATCTAGAATCACTTTGGAGACGATTTGTGTGTATGTGAGAGAAGCATTGTCTAGATTTGATTGAGACAGGTAGCCGCACCCTAATGTGGGCAGCACCATTCCATAGCTGAGTCCTGGACTGCATGAAGGGAAAGGTGAGCAAGCTCCAGCATTCATTCCTCTGCTTCATGACTGCATGCGATGTGACCACAAGTTGGGCCACAGATAAAGACAGCTAAAATCCTAAAATCCTGACTTCTAATCTACAATTGTGTAAGACCAGATGGAGGAGGGGCCACTTTTCTGACTTTAGCACTCAGCAGCACTTTAATGCATTCTGAGGGCCCAACTACAAATCACTCTTATCCTTCACTTATAAAGTTCAAATAAAAAGCTGCCATTTTTAGATGATACACTGCTGTTTTAAATTGGTAATCAAGGAAACTACAATGGAAACAGTAATGTCTGAAAACTATCCCTGAACCTGCCAATGATTTTACTAAAAAGTAAAAAAATCCATTGGGAAGTTTGGGTTTCTTGCATTATTGATCCCAGCACTTGGAAACAGAGGCAGACAGATCCCTGAGTTCAAGGATAGCCTGGTCTACAGAGTGGGTTCTAGGACAGCCAGGGCTATATAGTCACTCTATCTTGAAAAACAAACAAACAAATAAATAAACAAAATAAAAAAAGAAGGAAAGACAGACAGACTAAGATAAACCACTCCACCTTGCTCAAGTCTAAACGGGACATCTATACCACAACCCTCCAGGGAACAGGGCTCAGAAACCAGGCTGAAGAAGGGCAGAAGGCATGTTAGAGCAGGAGATGGAGAGGGACTGCTGTGAAACACTGCTGTAGGGACACGGCATGGCTGCTGCACTCAAGGACTCCTTACAACTCTGGTTACCTGCATACAACCTACAGGTGTCAAGACCAGGCCAGTAAACATTTCGTCATGAATCAGGGAGGGGCATAAAAGGCCCCACCCCTCCCTGAGCATCATTCTTAGTTAGGGTCACTATTACTGCGATGAAACACCATGACAAAGGCAAGTGGGGGAGAAGTGTTTGTTTTGCTTCCACTTCCACATCACAGTTCGTCATCAAAGGAAGTGAGGACAGGAACTCTCACCAGACAGGAACCTGGAGGCAGAGCTGTTGTAGAGGCGATGGAGGGGTGCTGCTTATTGCCTTACAGAGGCATTTTCTCAGCTGAGGTTCCCTCCTCTGAGATGACTTTTGCTTGTGACAAGTTGACATGAAAACTAGCATCTATTGGCAGTATGGTTGTTAGGGAAGAGGTGTCACTTTCTCTAGTGTTGTGGACACTGATAAAGTTGCCCAGGCTTCCCTAAGTATCCCACTTATGCTCCTGCAAGAACCCCAGTGAACTAGAAACACAAGAAAATAGGGGGCTTCTCGGGGTGGTGGAGTAAGAGGGGAGACTAGAGACAGACAACAACTAAAAACGCCTTCTACATGTATGACTCTGTTAAAGAAGAGTCTTAAAGAAAAGGATAGGATGCTATGCCCCCTACCCCGCCCACATACACACAAGAGAACCCTTGATCTTCTGATCTTCTCCAGCAGTGTTGGCTAAGGAAACCAGTCCAGCCCAGGTAAACTGACTGTTGTTTTCTTTCTGACCATTGCTGTCTGTGCCGTCTGCCTGGCTACACTTGCCTCATTGTGCCTCAGCACAAGTGTCTTACGGTTTCTTCGGCTGTCATAAAAACACCATGACCAATACAACCTGGGGAAGAAACAGTTCACTTCATCCCACAACTCTCAAGTCCCAATTCATCACTGGAAGATGTCAGGGTGGGACCCTGGAAGCAGAAATTGAAACAGAGGCCATCAGGGAGTGCTTCTGATGGCTTTGTTCCTCATGGCTTTCTCAGCCTGCTTTCTTATAGCACCCAGAACCACCAGCCCAGGGAAGGCACTACCCTCAGTGAGCTGGATCTTCTCAGATAAATCATCAAACAGAAAAAGGCAGCACAGATTTACCCACAGGCCAATCTGGTGGGGACATTTTCTCAATTTAGGCTCCCTCATCCAAAATGACTCCAGCTTTGTCAGGTTAACAACATGTTTCTGGTATCAATCTGAAATACACTAAGTCTACAGTATGTAAAAACATGGCATGGCATGGATCTGCTAGCATTTCTTGCTTCTTTAGAGACACTCTGCTTTGGAAGCTTCGGCTGGGGTGGGGGTGGGGGGGTGATGGATGTCAGTCATCCCTTAGATCCATCTCCATGTGGTATCTGAAAGATTATTCTGCAATCTGGCATATACTCACCCGATGTGGTATGTTATACGATATGTCAGTAAACACATATTTGTTTGTTTCTGTTCCTTCCAAGATCTTGTCCTCAGCTAATACGTCATTTATTGGCTTTCGTTCCTCCAGAACTGGTGGCATCTTTAATCGTACTTTAGCTGCCTCAACTGCCAGTCTAGTAGCCTAAAGAAATAAAATACCTTTTAAGTCATAATGACCAAAAGAAACATTTGATAGAGGCAGACACTCATCAAAAACGCTGATAACTACAGAGAAGAGAAGCTGCAGCCATAAATCTGTGAGGGAAAAGCCAAACCTGGACTTGAGGACCTGGCCTTTCCTGTGGTGTGACAAAGAACGCCAGCTACCCACTTACACACTAGCAAAGGAATGCTGTAGACAGAGCCATGCTGCAAGAGATTCTTACAGCAAAGCCTGCATTTATTCAGTGATCACTATGTGCCAGATATCAAATACACCAAATAGGCACTGGCGTGATGGCTCAGCTGTGAAGAGCACTGGCTGTTCATGCAAGGGATCTGGGCTTGGTTCCCAACACCTACATGGTGGCTCACAACCACACGTAACTCGAGTTCTAGGGGTTCTATGCCCTCTTCTGACTTCCATGGGTACCAGGCATGCACCTGGTGCACATACATACATACAGGGAAAACACCCATACACATAAAACAAAGGAAACCAAATGTACTGGGTTCACTGGATGCCCCAAACCTACATGAGCCAGGTGCTGCTACTGTCCTCTCTATTTGATGGAAAGCAAGAGTTACACAGAAGGTGCAGCACTAGGAGCTGCACCAGTGTCAGACTGAGCTCCAAAGTCTCCAATCCCAAGCGGGGACTGCGCTGCTTTGTGCATTTCCAGTGATGAGCTCTGAGAGGAGAAAAGGTGCGTTTCACTTTTCAATGCTGCTGGGTACTGAATCAGAAGGAAGCACGTCAGTGACTCACGTATTCACACAGCAGAATATACTCCACAGAGGACTAGAGACTCTGCTACCTGGAAGAGGGCGCTGCTCAGCAGAGTCCTAACGTCACCAGCTCTTCAGCTCCAAGGCTGCTGAGGAGAAACAGCAGCTCTTTTTCCAGGAAGGGAGCTGGAGCAGGCAAGACGAAAGATGGGCAGACTGGTGTGGGGCAGGGAGAGGTTCAGGCTAGACCCCTAGACTTGACCCCAGTGTGCTCAACTATAGCCACACCCCTTGCTCCTCTTCACATGCCTATCACAGGTCTTTCCTCAGCTCTATGCCTCCTTCGCCCCTCACCCACGACTATGGAGAACCGGCACTGAGATCTACAGTGGTCTCTCTAAGTCTTATTTAACCCTGAAAGAAAGGGATTCTACCAATCCTCAAGTTGACATTACCTCTTCCAACTGTGCCTGGGTCATTAACTTATAGGTTGGTGGCTTCAGTGGTTGTATAGCGGGCCTGAAAGTCTTCTGCAAGTCCAGCCCTGTCATCTTGGTGAGGATACTCTGGACCTCCTCATCCATAAAAGTAGGTTTCTTGACTTCTGAGCTGCCAGATTCTGTAAAATAGATTTCAGTAATAAGAAGCTGCTGACAATGGCAAGCCAAGATGTCTCTAAGTGGAAAGTTAAAAATAAAAACCACCTGTAGAGAATACACTTCAAAACTACATGATGCTAATGTCTATGGGAAACTTTCATTCGTTCAATGCTTAAAATTTCCTGAACATTCACCATGACATGCATGGTCTGCCCAGAAGATGGTCTACTACAGTGAGCACCATGAAAACTAAAGAGGACAGTCACTGACTTGTCTCCTCTTTTTGGTTGTTATTTTGGAGGTGGTGGAAACAGAACCAAGGACCTGGCATGCAGTACGCTACCTGCAAGCTACACTTCGACCCTCTGATTCGCTTCCTAGAAGCCAGACACAGCACATCCACAAAACAGGTCCTAACTTCCTAGTTTTACAAATAGGGATGCCAATGTTAACCCAAAGAAAACTAGCTATTAGGAACAGAGGGTTAGCAAGGTTCACCTGGGTCTAGTGCCTCAATCACTTCCCATCTAAGCCCAGCTCTGGTTCACACAATTTCCCTCTTCCTTTCACTCACTTCCTGTTCTCTTTCCTGCAGGCATAATGGGTTTTGTCCACTGTGTAAAGTTTACCCCGTGTTATTCACATACTGATTTCTCTGCCCTTATACCTTGTTTCAATCTGGACACAGCATTGTAATGCTTATACCAAGAATATCCTGTCTCGGGTTTGTGTAAACAGTTCTTACCATTTATTCTGTGCCTTGTCAATAAATGATGATCACCCAATGGCTGAGCAGACGAGAGAATAGGGTGGGATATGGTACTTGTGCCAGCCAAAGGAAGGAGAGAGGGAGAAAGCCAAATGCAAGATTCAGATCAACCAGGAGGATGGAGAACTTGGCACCACGAGGAAGGGGTCATCACAGGAACACATATGAAGCCCAAAGAGCCAGGTCAATAATAATATGTGACTATCAAGGGATGGGGCTGGGAGGTAGCCAGATTAACATAGAAGGTTACGGTAGATCATTTAACAGCTTGGCTACTGAGGTGCAATTTTAAATAAATTTTGGTTTCTTTGTGTGGTTACTGGGGACTAGCATAAGGTAAAGAAATACAGTCACTGGATTAATTTATTGCTAATATTTATATTAAAGATAATTAATTAACACTTCCCACTGGAAAAGTAAAAGGCCATTTGTTCCTGGGTTCCTCTTAGCCATTAGTCCTATAGATAATAGTGTCTTGAAAGATCCTGACTGAGTTCCTTCTCTCCCTATTCACAGTCTCACTGGGTACTTTTCTAGCTTTCTATGGCTTTAATTACATCCATCTGCCAGAGACTCTAAAATCCCAATCTCTACCCAAGATCATCTTCATCCACTTCCCAATGGACATCTCACCTGTACTCCAATTCTACCAGATCATAACATCCCCCACAACCTTTTCTTGTCTCATACCTGCGGTCCCTACTATTCTCTATCACAGGGCTCATTCAGTCCAGAATCTTGAAATTATTCCTGACTTCTTCCATACCCACCACACTCAGCAAAAAAAATAAATAAATAAATAAAAATAAAAATAAAAAAAAGGCAGTTAAAATGACAGGAATGGCCATTATTAACACACAGGAGATCTTTACTGCGCACTGCTTACTGAGCTCAAGACATAACATGTTCAGAAAATTCAGCTCTCACAGCAACCCTAAAAAGTAATATTACAGTTATCCCACTTCTACAAAAAAGGATACTAGTTAGTCGTCTTTTTTTAGATCTATTTCCCACTGCCATTACTCTGGTCAAGGCCATTCTTACTCCTTACCTTGGCTTCCCTGAGTCTTTTCTGACCTCACTACAAAGAGATTCCTTGAGAGTAATCTGCCAAAAAACGCAATCACAGTGAGTCTCACGTTTAAAACTCACATGGTTTGACTGTGTCCCCCACTAAGAGATTTAGTCTCTGTCCTAGTTAGGGTTTCTATTATTGCAATGAATCACCACGGCCATAAGCAAGCTGGGGAGAGAGGGTTTATTTGGCTTACACTTCCACACTGTAGTCTATCACTGAAGGAAGTTGGGACACAAACACAAATTTCCTGGAGGCAGAAGTAGATAGAGAGGCCATGGAGGGGTGCTCACTGGTTTGCTCCCCCTGCTTTCTTACAGAATCCAGGACCACCGCGAGCCCAGGCATCGCACTGCCCACAATGACTGAGTCCTCCCACAGGTGGATCTTACCGAGGTGTTTCTTTCCATTCAGATAATTCTAACTTGTGTCAAGTTGACACAAAACTAGCTAGAAAATCCTTTGAAGACCAAAATCCATGGTCACCCACGAGCTCCAGTAACAATAAGTGCTCAGCACTACACTCTCTTAAGACAATCTCACCCACCTGCCCACCTCTAGCTATCATTTTTACTCTGATGCTCTTCAAATTGTATCTAACTGTGTACTGAACCTGGAATAGCAAGGACATCTCAACTTCGACACAAAACAAGCATAATTCTGTCTCCTTTCCCATTTTTAATTTTCATTTTACCTAGTCATTAATCCAAAGTCAAAAATCAAACACATAAACTCTGTTTCTACTATTAATATTCTCTAACTTGGCACTAGTCTCCATTCAACTTCTTACCATCAAAATCTGAAAAATCACTTAGACATTATCAACCCTAACTCCAAAACAGGTTCTCCGCGAATACCAGCATTCAGTTTCTTCTCTATACTTAGTTCAGAATCCTTATTTTCACTTTAGCATAGTTAGCCTGGTGGCAACCTTGACTGTATATTCCCTGAAACTCATCCCTATGCGTCCAACCTAGTTTGAAAGGCAACTAGGTGCGCCCCGCACACCGCGACGTAGCCCGGATCACCGTGCTTTGTCAATCTCCACTGGGGTAAGAGAGCCCAGGTCCACCTTACAGCAAGTCCCAAGCTAGTGCAGTGTAGTGCTTTGCAAAGAGCGGAACGCAAGCACTAGTAGCTGTGTGAATGAATGAATAAAGGAGAGCTTAGATAAGCTCTGCAAGGACAGACGGAAGCCGACGCAGCCTGACAACCTGGCATGCAGTTTCCACTAGTTAGAGCAAGCTCTGTTTCCCAGGCGCTCAGCAGAGTTCTGGCGATCACTCACCGGCCTCGGAGCTGAGAGGGCGGCGGGGCTGCCCCACCTCGAAGGGCTGGGGCCGCGTCGCGAGCAGAGCATCGGGGCGGCGCTGGGCTGCAGCTCGAGTACAGACCCGCCGTGCTCGCAGAGAGCCTAACTGGAACGTCCACAGCGACAACGGAGTTCTGACCGCAGCCATGACTACCCGACGCCCTTTGCGCCGGAATCGCTAGATCAACTTCCGGATTGCGAAGCTTTGTACAGCATTCTGGGAAATGTAGTCTGGATGGAGGCAAGACGTGCGGAAGCATTTTAAAACTGGGAAAAAAAAAAAAAATCAGAGGCTTTGTGCAAGCAAGGCAATACGAAATGAGCTATATCCCCCGCCCCGCTCCCCTCTTAGAGACATTCTCTGCAATCTTGGCCTCAAACCCGCTGCAATCTGCCTTCTGCCCTCTGATTACAGATGTGGGATTGAACTTTTTTTTTTTTTTTTTAAAGATTTGAATATTGTATTTATGGGTGCACCATAGCTGTCTTCAGACACACCCGAAGAGGACACCAAATCCCATTACAGACGGTTGTGAGCCACCATGTGGTTGCTGGGAATTGAACTCAAGACCTCTGGAAGATCCTGTCTTCCTCTGAGCCATCTCTCCAGCCTGGGATTGAACTTTTAAAATATTTTTTTATTTATTAATTTTGTTTGTGTGTGCATGCACGTGAACGTGCGTGTGGAGGTCTGAGGATAGCCTGGGAGAGTTGCCGCTGATGAAACTCAGGTCAAACTTGATAGCAGGTATCTTTATCCTCTTAGCAGGAATCTCACCAGCCCATTTACTGTTTGTTTGTTTCTTTGTTTATAGTCTTAGCTTTCTCATTTGTATACAAGACATACTGATAGTACATATAAACACACATACATACATACATACATACATACATACATACATACATGTCAGAGAAATGTTAAGAGTACATACATTAAAAAATAAATAAAATAAGGACTTGTAATATAGCTCAGCACAAGAGTACTTCACTTGCCCAATGTGTGTGAGGCCCTAAGTTCAGGTCCTAGCAGCACATGCACACGTGCAACATCCCATCAACTGTTTATTCACAAGTATGTGTTTGTGTCTCTCACTATATGTACAGTTTTTTGCTATGTGCTCCTTTTTATTTTATTTTATTTTATTTTTGTTTTTATGGTTCTAAATAATGAATTTGTATTGCCCACCTAGACCTTTACTCCCACTTACAAGTTTAAATCCAACTGCTTGCAGCTCTTTTAAACTTTTCAAATGCACCCCAAATGTTAGTTCTTTATTCTGAATCCATAACCACCAATCATTATATACCTTCCCTTCATAAGCCCTTCTATAATTTCTGGTCATTTTGCTTAATTTTTGTTTGTTTGTCTGTTTGTTTTGAGTTTTTTGTTTTCTTTTGTTTTTTGTTTTTTCGAGATAGGGTTTCTCTGTGTAGCCCTGGCTGTCCTGGAACTCACTCTGTAGACCAGGCTGGCCTCGAACTCAGAAATCTGCCTGCCTCTGCCTCCCAAGTGCTGGGACTAAAGGCGTGCGCCACCACTGCCCGACTGTCATTTTGCTTATTATCTACTTATTTTTCTCACCACATGAAGGCAATGCCTATACATACTTTATTATATTGCCTAGTACAGTTTATGTGCAAACACTTGTTGAATGAAAGGATGGATGGATGGATGGATGGATGGATGGATGGATGGATGGATGGATTGATGGATGGGCAGATGATTTTATTATGTTCTTTCTCAAGTGCCTAGGGAACACAAATCTTTTCCTATAGATGATGCAAGTTAAGCACTGTGCCCAAGACCTGGCAAAAGAAAGTTGTTAAACAAATATGCGTTTGAATTTGCTGGATAAAGAGACTTAATTCCTAACTGCACCTATTTTCTTCCCCATTCCTCATTGTGAAAATTCAGTTTACCAAATGGAGTCACTCCTAGCTTCTCCCATGGTAAAAGAGTCTCCTCTCTACAGGAGACTCTATAGCTATGCACACTTACTGCAAGAGCTGTTTCACAAAACCAATCCGCTCACAAAGGCTTCCCTGGCTTTAAGAATAGTTTTACTTAGTAACTAGCAACAGAGCTGCTGTGGCCATGAGACTGGCTTTATAGAGTCATTTCTGCTGCTTGCCAGCTTTCTAAAGCAATAAAGGTCTACCCCCCCCCCGAAAAAAAAACCCACCTCCCTTCATTTCAAAGTGATTGATATTGTCTTAGTAAAACCCACGATTTTTTCTTTGTTCACTGAACGTATCAGGGATCATCCCTGTTTTATACACTTATGTCCCAGTTTCTAATCCTAATCTTTGTTCCCAAATAAGTTTCTGTTTTGAAAATTCATGCCTGTGTTCCTGTTTGAGTTTTAAATGATTATTTATGTATTTACTTATTTGCTTATTTGTATATGTGAGTTTACGTGGTTGTCTGTGTGCCCTAATCTATTACACTCCTCCTATTCATTTTACATCGGGGTCTCTATACCTGGAGCTTATGCTTTCTTGGACAATCTGGAAGCCCCAGTGATCCTCCTGTCTCCACTTTCTTCTATCTATGCTGGGAGGCATGCATGGGCTGTCCGCCCGGTTACATGGGTTCTGGAATCTGACCTTTGGTTCTCATGCTTGTGCAGCAAGTTCCCTTAACTCCTGAGCCATCGAAGGTGACAGCATTATGAACTCTGCTATTGCTATTTGAATGGGAGAGGAGGAGAGCCCTAGGCTTGGCCTTAATTCAGGTAGGAGCTACTATCCTGATCCCCACCCCCCCATCACTCTATGTAGTAACAAGTACCAATAGTGGAGGTCTGAATCAGAATGCATGCAGCAGGCTCCTACCTCAAGCATTTTCTCTCAGAAGCATTGATAAGAGGAGAGGCCAAAATGCTTATTTTTTTCTATATCCTGATGTCATAGTTACCATTCTATTGCTGTGAAGAAACACCATGCCCAAGACAACTCTTATAAAAGAAACTGTTTTATTGGGGGCTTGCTTACAGTTTTAGGGGATTAGTCCTTGATCGTTATAGTAGGAAGCAGACACATGGTGCTGGACCAGTAGCTGAGTGCTTCATATCTTAATACAAATGCATCAGTTAGAGAGAAAGAAGCATATGTGGGCTTGGTATGGGCTTTTAAAACCTCAAAGCCCACCACCAGTGAGTGATACACCTCCTCTAACATAGCTACACCTCCTAATCCTTCTCAAACAGTTCCACTAACTGGGGACCAAGTGTCTAAACACATAAGCCTATGGGGGGGCATTCTCACTCAAACCACCCCCCCAGGAGGACCCTATGAATGGACAAGAGGTGTATATTAATGCAAGAGGATATGAGTCTAGTAGTTGTTGTATCAACAGCATGTGGCACTAGGACAGATTAGTAAACATTTGGTGAATTAAAATAGCAGAAATATCAAAAGTATACATGTTAGAAATCCGATGTCAGTATCAATGACCCAAGTCAAAGCTTTGGCAGGGCCCTGCTCCTTTCAGGGGACTTACAGAAGAACCTGTCCCCATTCCTCCCAGCTACTCATGACTACAAGCATTCTTGACTTGGGGATGTACCACTCCTGTCTCTACCTCCATTTCCTCAGCTTTTTCCCACTTTAGTTTGTATTAATAGAACTTTCTCTTTGCCCCTCTCTAAGGATATATGTAGAATGAAGTTATAATCCTAGCTAGCTCCTATAAAAGATACACAATCCAAGTATTTTATTTACATGCTATAAGACTAGATTAGGCAGATGTTTGAGTTATTCTACCTTATTCCTCATCTATAAAGTCCCTTGTTACTGCTGTTTCTCTGGGCCACATGTTCAAGGTCCCTCTCCTCTCATTCTAGCCTTTTTCCTCTTCCTTCTTCTCTCCCCTCCCTTTCCCAGCAGTGCTAGCCTGCCACATTCCTTAAGTCCCACCTTTCTCATATAATAAAAGGGATACCAATCTTTGGAACCCCTACATTTTATACTGATGCAAATAAATCAGGAAAGGCAGGATATAAATCAGAAAATATAAGTAAGGTGAGAACCCTTATAATTTAGTTCAAAAATCAGAGTTATATGTAGTTCTTATGGTGTTATATTTTCAAGAATCTCTTAATATACCCTCAATACGCAGAAAGAGTTGTTTTATATATAGAAACCGTTAAACTTATTCAGGATGGTTCCAAATTAACTTCACTGTTTATTCAACTACAAGAAATCAGAAATAGAAATCAGCTATTATATATAACACATAACAGATCCCATACAGGTCTACTCAGCCTGCTAGCACAAGGTAATGACAAAATTGATCAATTATCAATAGGAAGTGTGCTAGAGGATTCAGAATTTCATAAAAAACACCACATTAACTGCAAAGGTTTGAAACGGGAATTTTCTATCACTTGTCAACAAGGCAAGGGGATAGTAAAGACATGCCCCACTTGTTCTGTATATAACCGATTTCCATTACCTACAGGGAGTAACCCTAAAGGTAGCCAAAGAAATGAAATGTAGCAAATGGATGTGTTTCATTTTACAGAGTTTAGTAAACTGAAATATGAAATACTATAGCATATATTCAGGATTTCAATGGGCAACTGCTTTAACTTCTGAAAAGTCTGATTCTGTAATTATGCATTTGTTAGAAGTTATAGCCATTATGGGAAAACCCACACAAATTAAGACTGACAATGCTCCAGCATATGTTCCTAATAAGTGATGTGACTTTCTTTTACATATTATGATATAAAACATGTTACAAGTATAACATACAATCCTACAGGACAAGCAACTGTGGAGAGATCTAATTGTACTTTAAAAGAAATGCTTAACAAACAAAAGACCCCCAGAGATACATTTACATGGTACTTTGTTAACTCTAAAAATTTTGAATGCTACTAACTACAGCTGTTGGAAGATATTGGATTATGGGGTGGGGTGGGGGGGGGAACCTCCTGAACTAACTAAACCAGCCTGTTTATTTTTATACGTCCCAACCTCAGAATGGAAAAAAGGACAGGAAATATAGAAAAGCTATGGGTTTCTTTCAAATTGATAAAAAAAAAAAAAAAAAAAAAAAAAAAAAAAAAAAAAAAAAGAACAAAACAGGCATGACAAAGGGAGACCTCCTGAAGATCTTGGCTACAGACAAGAAGAAACAAATCAGGACCAAAACCAGGGAGCTTGCATAGGGTGATCCTGTATTTAGGAACAGTAAGACTGACTGAGAAATGTCTCCAGCCAAAGCATAAGCTTGCACGGACAATAAATCTTGTTGGCTACAGAGAGTTCATGACTTACTATTGCATGCCATCCTTTCATATGGCATGAATGAAGAGTTGTATTGCAGTTCAATGGTATAATCAAACTAGCTTTAAAAAAAAAAAAAAACTGTCTTTCTCCTGCTCATATAGAGAGCAGAAAGTCACCCTTGGCTAAGCTGTTCACCTTGCACGTTCCATGTGTTGTTGATACAGAACTATGTGTTACTAGTAAGAAATTATGTTTTCAGAAAATGACAACCAAGGTAGCAGCCTTACCAAGACCCACCCTTGAGGATGCTGGGATACCTGATCCTACCTCAAACCCCTCCAATGCCGTTTCTCAAGAGACTTGCTTCCAGAACAGCTTCAGAAAGCTGACCCCAGATGATCTCAGTTCATCTGGGCTTCCACTCTGATCCAGTCAGGACTTCACTCAAGCCTGAACTTTCTCAACGTACAGACTGGACAACAAATGATGTCAACTAGCGTTCTTTTGACTTAGCCATTTCCCAATTTCCTTTGAGCCACCCTAAAGAAATTCTTCATCCCAATTCATCAGGATGCAATTATAAGAAGACCACTGTACCAGTCCCTTAAGTTGGGGTGGATGGTTTTGGTCATTTTATAAGTTATAGTTATGTTGTCATTTTAGGGGATGCTTACAAATAGCTATGGTCTTGGACAGGGAGTTGGAGAGAGAAGAGAAGATACCATGGGGTAGGTGATTCATGGCCAGTTGGAGTAAGAGCAGCCCAGGTGTGTTGTGGGAAATATTAAAAAAGAACTGGCAGAGAACCAATGGGACCAGGGACACAGGAACTCCACCAGCCCAGTGGCTCAGGTTCCTTCCGGTACCACAACACCCAGAGGAAGCTCCACTCCCAGGTGCTCTAACAAGCCCAGGGTCACAGGATCCCAGAATCACAGGATCACAGAGACAGCTTGACTCTGAGGAGTTCTGACACAACCAGGATCACAGGAAGGACAGGCTCCAGTCAGATTTAGCAAGGGCAGGTAGCACTAGAGATAACCAGATGATGCTGGGCAAGCGCAAGAATATAAGCAACACAAACCAAGGTTCCTTAGCATCATCAGAACCCAATACTCCCACCATTGCAAGTCCTGGACACACCATCACACTGGAAAAGCAAGATTCAGATATAAAATCACTTCTCATGATGATGATACAGGACTTTAAGAAAGACATAAATAGTACCCTCAAAGAAATACAGGAAAACACAGGTAAACAGCTAGAAGCTCTTCAAGAGGAAACACAAAAATCCCTTAAAGAACTCCAGGAGAACACAATCAAACAGGTGAAGGAAATGAGCAAAACCATCCAAAATCTAAAAATGGAAATAGAAACAATAAAGAAATCAGAAAGAGGGCTGGAGAGATTGCTCAGCGGTTAAGAGCACCAACTGCTCTTCCAGAGGTCCTGAGTTCAATTCCCAGCAACCACATGGTGGCTCACAACCATCTGTAATGAGATTTGATGCCCTCTTCTGGGGTGTCTGAAGACAGCGACAGTGTACTCATATACATAAAATAAATAAATCCTTTAAAAAAAAAAAAAGAAGAAATGAGAAATAGAGATAACCCTGGAGATACAAAATATAGGAAAGAAATCAGGAGTCATAGATGCAAGCATCACCAACAGAATATAAGAGATAGAAGAGAGAATCTCAGGGGCAGAAGACACCATAGAAAACATTGACACAACAGTCAAAGAAAATGCAAAAAGCAAAAAAAGCTCCTAACCCAAAACATCCAGGAAATCCAGGACACAATGAGAAGACCAAACCTAAGGATAATAGGTATAGAAGAGAGTGAAGACTCCCAACTTAAAGGGCCAGTAAATATCTTCAACAAAATTATAGAAGAAAACTGTCCTAACCTAAAGAAAGAGATGCCCATGGACATACAAGAAGCCTATAGAACTCCAAATAGACTGGACCAGAAAAGAAATTCCTCCCACCACATAATAATCAAAACACCAAATGCACTAAACAAAGAAAGAATTTTAAAAGCAGTAAGGGAAAAAAAGGCAAGTAACATATAAAGAAATGCAGACCTATCAGAATTACACCAGACTTCTCACCAGAGACTATGAAAGCTAGAAGATCCTGGGCAGATGTCATACAGACCCTATAGGAACACAAATGCCAGCCCAGGCTACTATACCCAGCAAACTTCTCAATTACCATAGATGGAGAAAACAAGATATTCCATGACAAAACAAAATTTACACAATATCTTTCCACAAATCTAGCCCTACAAAGGATAATAGATGGAAAACATCAACCTAAGGAGCAAAACTACAACCTAGAAGAAGCAAGAAAGTAATCTTTCAACAAATCCACACAAACCTAATTCCACCTCTTACAACAAAAACAACAGGAAGTGACAATTACTTTTTCTTAATATCTTAATATGAAAATTAATATTACCAACATATCCTAGTTGATTGAAATCCAAAAATATGAGGAATTAGAAATTTATTGACTGTCATCCAATGGTCTCTTTAATTTGGTAATTGGAGAAATAGGTT